>JBBMKC010202893.1:0-13851 GCA_037834085.1 Bipalium vagum | reverse complement strand
AATAATAATAATAATAATAATAATAATAATAATAATAATAATAATAATAATAATAATTGATTTTAAAGTTATTTGCAGTTTTTAATTGAATGTATTGAAGAAAAGAAAATATCAATTCAAGTCATAAATGAGTACGGAAAAGATCCAAAATCCGTTTTACTTTTGCAAAGAAAATTAAAGAATTTTGAGAAAGAGTTAAGCCGTTTGGATTCTGACGTAATAAGTATTTCTTTAATACCTTACAATATAAATATCTTTAGATAAATAATACTGTAACTGCCCTGGATAAATTATTACCTCTTTATAGCAAAGATAAGGAAGAAAAACTAATTAAAAAGCGCAATGAACTCATCGAATGCTTTAAACAATTGAGAAAGTTACTGGAAGATCGCAAGCTAAATAACCTTGAATTAGCAGATTATCACAATTTCATGGCCATGGTACGAGAACTGATTCAGTGGACTGAGAAAATTAACATTGAAATGGAAATGAGGCACAAGCCTCGCGATGTCAGTGGAATTGAATTACTTTTGAGCAACCACCGCTCTTTAAAAATAGAAATGGACTCTAAAGAAGAAAACTTTTCAATTTGCTTAAATCTTGGCAGAACGCTTTTGAGAACAAAACACGTTCGATCGGCCGAAATTAAATCAAAATGCAAAGAGGTAAGAATTTTTTTGTGATATCACTGTTTTATAATATTTTGTTATAATTTAGATATCTGAGAAACGGGATATTTTGTTCAAGAAATGGTACAATATTCTTGATCATCTTTCGATTATGGTCGAAGTTTATCAATGGGCTCGTGATGCTGCCTTAGCAGAAGCCTGGGTGATCTCGCAGGAATCATATTTAAATAATGATAACTTGGGAATGACACTTGATGAGACCTTGGCTCTTCTAAAGAAGATTATTTTGTTTCAAAAAACAAATTTGAGCCAGGAGGAAAAATTTGAACAACTGAAAAGACTGACCACAGTAAGTTTTATAATACCAATTGACAGATTATAATATTTGGTAATGGAAATTTTTGACTAATTAATTAAATGTGTAATTAACATGAGAAAGCGACGAAATGTAAAGAAGTTTAATTTTTATAAATTAATTAGATAACCAATTATTTATTCGATATATTTCTGATTAAATAATAATAGAGCAATTGAAATCTCTATATTTAAATGAGAGCTTTCAAATAATGATTTTCCAAATGTAATCGTAATACAACATGAAAAGTTATTTGAAAGCTAATGATTTTTTGTTTTTCTAATATTGTCAATAAGTTTCCCTAAACCAAAGACTTCAGAATAATATATATTAAAAATATAAAAGAATTTGAATTAATTTTTTTATAGATTTTTTTTAAAACGAATCTACAAAAACATGCAAATCATCGTGAACAATCTAATATATAGACATTTTACACCATATGTATTAATAATTGACTCATAATATGAAGCACACTTTAAGATTTAAGCAAAAGGTATGAATTCTCACGAAAATTTTAAATTTTAAAATCATATTTATTTGTAGTAGGTTTATTAATATAAATTTTAATATATAAGGGGTACAAATAAATAACGCGGATTTATTTAAAATAGATTTAGTTAGATATCGAAATATAATTGTGAATTAATATGGTAATCATTTAAATTTTCATAATGTGTTAATAATTTCAAAATTTTTAGATCTAAATATGTTAACATTAACACCAAACATAGAACATTTGCGGGATGTTCTCATTCATTACTTCATGATGAACAAAACTGCCACAGAAAGCTGCAGTATATTATGCGATGTTTACGGAAAAAATTTAGTACCTCAGGATACATGCGAGCGTTGATTTCACCGCTTCAGAAGTAATGATTTCAGTGTAAAGGATAAAGCACGCGCAGGCCGTCTTCCCATATTTGAAAACCACGATTTACAAAATTTATTGGTTGAAGATGGCTGTCAATCGCAAAATTTACTTTACATAAGATTAGGTGTTACCCAGCAAGTAATAAGTGCGCGCTTACATAATATGGGTAAGATTTTAAATGAAGGAAAATGGTTGCCTCATCAATTAAATGAAATACAACTAGAAAACGGAAAATTAATCTGTGACATACTCTTACAACGGCAAGAAAGAAAGTCTTCCATCGACTATTGACAGGAGATAAAAAGTGATTCTATTTTTAAAATACCAAACGTACGAAAGCATAGGTTAACCCAGGTCAACCATCAGAACAAACTGCAAGATCAGACCGCTTCGGAAAGAAAACAATGCTTTGCCCCTGGTGGGATCAGCAAGGCGTGATGTACGATAAGCTTCTCAAACCAGGTGAAATGGTTAATTCGGTGAGATATCAAAACCAAATAGCCCAGGTTAATCAGTCTTTAATAGTTAAACGTTTGGAATGGGTCAATAAACATGGCACAGTAATTCTTCTACATGACAACGCAACGCCTCAAACTTCTAAAGCAGTTAAAAGCATGTGATATGAAATGGGAAGTACTCATTCACCCACCGTACTCACTAGATCTTGCTCCTTCTATTGTCACTTGTTCCGTTCAATAGCACATGGACTTGCTGAGCAACACTTCAAATCGTACAAAAATGTTCAAAATTGGGTCTCTGGATGGTTTCGCCTCGAAACCAGAAAAGTTCTTTTGGGATGGCATCCATAAACTGACTGAAAGATGGAAGAAATTTGTGGATAACAATGGCCATTATTTTTTATTTTTGTTTCGAAATTTCCATGCTTTGGTTATTTAAAAATCCGCATTATTTATTTGTACCCATAATAATAAGTATTTAAATTTTAATTAATAATCTTATTTTAATTGTAAGATTTATTATGAAATTTAATACCTTAAAAAGTAAATTTGATATATTAATAATGTTAGATGTATATATAATAAAATAAAATAAAAAGAAATAATATACAGATAATTAGATAAATAAAAAAATTATAAGTTTTACTACTGTCAAAGGAATAAAGTAATGCTTTCGTTTTAGTTGGAAATCAGGTCTCAGAAGTTATCTGCAGATCGCAAAGCAATCAATTCTGCTTCCATCGTGGTTGAAAAACCTGTAAGTCAAGAAATGCAGGAAATGATAATTCCAAGGTCTCATAAAATGCAGGCGATGGATTACATGCACCAAGCTGCGAAGGAATCAGAATCTAACCAAAATATTCGCAGATGTAATAGTATTGACAGTTCTCTTGACCACGAATCAGAAATGAAGGACTATAACTATTTTAATCATGGTACTACGCGCTCTCGAGTAAATCGACCAGCAACGCAAAACTTTGCATTATCACCAGTTCCACAAGTACGTCCAACAAAACGACCTCAGCCATCGCATTTGGCAAAGCCATCACAAAATTTATCTGCATCAACTGACACATTATCTATAGCATCCAAAGCTCCTCGTCCTTTGCAGCCAGAGGAAGTTGTAATCAAAGGAGCACTATATAGAAAGCATCAATGGGAAAATCGAAATCAAAAAGCTTCGAATCGCACATGGCATTCAATGTATGTTCTGGTAGCACAGTCACGAATGACATTTTTCAAAGATGAAAGACATTATAAAGAGAAACCAGGCCAATATTACAAGCATGAGATGCCTTTGATGCTTTGTGAAGTGGTTGCGGCACCAGCACATGATTACACTAAACGTCCCTGTGTATTTCGTGTCAGATTTCGTAATGGGGCAGAATATTTATTCCAAGGTAGTTCGGTGGTCGATATGACTCGATGGGTTGAGGCCATTAATACCGCTTCGCGCCCACTACGACCAGTTAATACGAATCCTAATAGCGGTGCATCAAATCCGATTTCCACAACGCAGTCACATCCAAACTTAAGTTCCTCTTTGCCACCCCAAAGCCACCAACCAAAGGGATTAAAGCGATTTCTATCATCAATACGGCTTAAGAAATAAATTATTATTTTGTGATCTGAGAAACGTGAAACATTTTTGAACAATTGCCTTCTAATGTAGTTCTGCATATCGTATTTCCTCATCATATCACACAATCAATTATTAAATATTTTTATTGCGCAATTAATTTTTCTTTTGGAATTTCGCAATAACTTTTCGACGATAAATGTGGTTTTGGCTTTTATATATTTTGTTGTTTTACAGATTATACATTTATTGAATATATTTCAGTAATATCTTATTAATAACAGTAATATTATTCAAATTAATACATATTATTTATTGTTATATTATTTATATCAATATAATTTTTTCGTAAAATCAATTTTTTGATACTAGGAAACAGAGAACTCTGGTCATTATTACTTATCTTTGAATTTCGAGCATGGGGCATCTATATTAATTTCTGATCTTCACGTCATGGGAGTTGTATTATAAATCTAAATTTTTTTCACAGGCTTTGGTATGATGAATATCAATTTTTAAAAGTTATAATTACGTCGAGTGATTACATTAAATTATAACTAAATAATATTCACATTGTAAAAGAAGCATTACTTAAACTTTTTCTTTACCATAAAAAAGAAAGTTTAGTTTCTTAAGCTTTATTTCAATTACAAAATATAAAAATGTAGTAAATAATAGAAATATAATAATGAATTTCAGAGATTTTTTAAAATATTTTTAATTACAAGTGTTTTGAGTTTAAATAATTTCTTAAAACTTCTGGTTGGATTAAAGTTTATTTTCATGTTTACCAGTTTTCGTTTAATAAATAACTCATTTTATTTCCCCATACATGTAATTGAATAATCGGTGCAAAAGTGCACATGTAAAATATTTTATAATAATATTTGAACAGGATTTTATTACAATTAAGGATATGAGGGAAGAGATGATGTTGATAGATGGGGCCTTTAAATTTTGTAGATAGACGTGACAGCTTCAAAAAATCATCAAAGAAATGAAATCAATGGCAATCCGGTTCTTGCGAATTTTAGAATTATTTAATTAAAGTTCTTATAAATAAATGTTAGGGTCTAGCCATAAAATCATCTAATCCTTTATGTTCTTTCTTCACTTCCGAAGGAGCTTTTTTGTGTTAGCAGTTCACATACTAATTAGGGTAGTAAATTGCATCTCTTTGATGGCTTTTGAGACAATGATATTTATATCAGTGCGAAAAGACACCCTTCCTTCATTTAATCGTAACCTTTGGGAATCGTTCTTAAAGAGGATTGTTTTAATAGCAATCACTATAGTTTGTAAAATTTTAAAAATAAGATTGCCATTTAATATAAATAAAATTTTGTACATTGATTTGTTTTCCTAGTCGATTAAAAATCAAAGTTAAGCCTTCGAATCGTTAAGCTCTTAATTCACTCCACTTTTATTTAAGAGACTTAACAATTATAAGGAACCTTGCTAGAGAGCCTTATGATCAGATTCTATCACAATACATCTAATCCTTCAATATGACAACAAATTAGTTATAAGACTATATTTAATCGAAAATGTAAATATTGATTACCTTAATTAGTCAATAGTTAATCATTATCTCAGAATAGCGATTAAATTTTACTTTCAGAAAACATAAATTCATAAAAGAAAGTCACGCGAACCCCAACAAAATGATTCCTATCAGCAATTACTCTAGAAGATTTCCTTTTTTAAAGTAAGCTTTCTAAATTCAAAATTTTTTGTTTATATATAATTATATTATATAAAATACAGCTTACTGACAAATTTTAATTAAAAATTCGATAAAAAATCAGTATTTTCATACTGTTCAACCTAATATTTTGGGTTTCGAGAGACTAGTTTTGCAAAGTTACGTTTATTCTTCTTGAAAAAGTTAAAATTGATTCATTGCAGCCCACTCTTAATTTATTATAGGAAATATAAAATTACTGATATCACCAATATTCAACTTTAAAAAATTAAAAGTATTTTTAAAAGGCAATTGATCTTTATCTCTAATATTGTTAATAATTGAATATTAACCGAGCACATTAAATTGATTTCGCTTTCTATTTATATGGTTTGGTCCCACCTTAAGTCAGCCTACTAAAAAACCTGAGAAATGCGACTTCGGTTTATGTGCTGGATCTGAAATTACCAGGATGACTTGTTTCTTAGCGATAAGGTTGTATGGTTCGTTATACATTCCATTTATTATTGATAAAAGAACCAGGAAGATAGTAGAGAAAGTTAATGAGACTTACATTCTCAAAAGTCCAAAAGCGTAGTATACACAAGGTGTCATCAAAAAGTAAAGTAATGTCACTTTTCTTTAGTTCTTAGATTTTGTAGGAAGGGACTTCTTATCTGGGATTCATTTAGTACCTACCGATCATCAGTACATATTTGTTATTGAAATATATAAAAATTAACAATAATATACGGAGAGCCTATTTCAATTATATAACCTCAATTAATAAAATTTTAATAATATTTGAAAATATTACTAGAATATAAAATTTTACTATCTAAACCAAAATATTTATTAATTAAATAATATATATATATATATATACTATATTATATGTATATTAACTACAAATATATTATATATGAATATATATTAACTCGTAAATATGAACTTTACTAATCAAAGATATTCATATCTCTTCAAAATTACTAAGTACACAGAAAAAATGAAAAATAATACAAATCTGATGTGCTAGATTTTTGGGGATGTAGTAAAACAAAAAATTCATCAAACATTGTACGATAAAAATCGATTTCCAAATCAACTTAATTGATTGAGTACTTATCCAGCAGACAATTGGGAGAGGAAAATTGTCAATTATTAAATGGTACATCGATGTCCAACGTTTACTGAAGACCCACGTGATTCCATGAAATAGGCGAAGTTAAAGGGAAAATTTCGCTTTATTTTTGTTCTGCATTTGATTGGATGATCCACGAAATCATTATCGACTAATTTATATTTATATTAAACGGATCTAGAGAAGCCATCTTATTTTTATTTTTTAAAACTTATTATAAAAAGGATTTAAAGAAAAGATGGTTATTTAGATATTTTTCATAAATATTTATAAAGGTAATTTTTAGACAGAATGTATCAGTGTGCATATAGGCCAAGCTGGAGTCCAAATTGGTGATGCTTGCTGGGAATTGTTTTGTTTGGAACACGGCATACAACCAGATGGAAAAATTCTTAGCCATAAGTCATCTGGAGGTGGTGTTGATTCATTCAAAACATTTTTCAGTGAGACAGAGACAGGTCAACATATCCCTAAAGCTGTGTTCATAGACCTTGAACCTACTGCCGTTGGTAATATTTTAATTTTTCCATTAAATTAAATTTATAAATATTTTTTTAGATTTTTGGTAACATTTTTAAAAATAAGACAATAAATTTTTGTATTTCTAACTTACCAATTAAAAAAAATGAAATATACAAATTCATTTCCAAAACACAAGTAAAATACTTAAATAAAGCTATTGGCTTGGCTATTAATGTTTTTCCGAATTTAAACATGACGAATAGCCATAACTTTTGGTTTGGTGTAAGTTGACTTCTGTTTCATCCAAGTGAACCAGCTTACTATCTTCAATGTTTTTTTATTGTATTTTATTATTTCTCTCTTCGCTTTGTGGTATAATTCATGTCACGTAAAATTCTTGAGACAATACTTTGGCTACCTAAAATTCGATCCAGTGACAACTCTGTGATTATTTTATTTTGGGTATAAGAATAATCCTATAAAATAGATTAGATAAAACTAAATATAAATGTAAAAATCTTTAATAACATCTGAGTTATTCGACTTTTCATATCATAATTGCAGTTTCTGCGTCTTCCTTTTTTACTTGATAACATTTGTTCGTCGGCCAATCCTTCAGATATTTTGTTTATCGCATTATATGTTTTTGCTGCAGCTGTACCCGCATTTTCTGAAATTACCTTTACCGGTATAATTTTGTCCAAATCTCGGCGGCTCCTTCCTAGGATATTTTTATTAATCAAGGTTCGCTTCTTTTGACAAAAATTATCATGCATCTTTATTGCATCTTCGATCTTACTTGATTTTTACAAATTCAGGTAAACAACAAATTCAGACAGAAACAATCGAATATTTTTTCTATATATTATTCTAAATAGATTTTGTAGAAGAGTCAAATAAGAAAAGAAAAACAGATATGACAATGGTGAGAACAGACAAAGAAAAAACATAAAATTTTAAAAATCCCTTCAATTAAAATGAGGAACAAGATATTTAATCCTGCGCATAACAATCAATATAAGTAAGATCATTCTGCATGTGAATTACTGTGGTTAATTTTATAAAAAAATATTTTCATAGAAATTTTAAAATTTTTAAAAGTAATCAATTGAAAGATATGAATTTAAGAATTTTTGATTGGCCAATTATATAGCCTTTTTATATGTAATGCTAAAAAGTGGTAAAGCATTATGCCGAAAAAAAACCAATATTGTCGATCTGTTTTTCTCCCACTCCCTCACTTTATCGAGATTAGGTTCACAATTATCATATTGGCAAATAACAAACCTAGTAAGACAATATTATTTACTGTTCTCCAACACTCAACGGTATTACACAAAAAAACATCAATACGTTTCTCAAATACGTAATATACGACAAAATAGTTAACCATTTACAAGTACTATCTTGTAAATCAATAAAGTCAAAAAGTTCCTATCTATTCCCCTTGTCCACCTTTTTTATTAATAAATTAAAATAACAATACAAAGATATGATTAATGTTTGAATAATCACATGGCAGGGCTAATAATTAATCGCTGGATAATAATGACCAAATAGTTAAAAAGGCAAATCAATAATAAAATAAATAATCAGAAGAAACAAAATAGAAAACAATAGATAAAATGGCCTCACCAATTAAGGAACTACCGGATTTTTGGGTAGATAAAAAATCCCTTATTGGGCCGTTTGTCTTCGGCTGCTTTCCATCGAAATCAAACCAACAAGAAAAATAAGAGATATACTGGAAACTTTTTGTTTTGCAAATATAATTAATCCTTCTATTTTTTTTTCCTCTAAGTTCCTCAACTCAGAAAACCTCTTTAATGATCCATGTCGGGCACCAAGAGTTTTCTCAGAAGTGAGAACTAATTCGGTACATATTCAAAGAGTATTCAGAAAATATCCATTAAAGTAACTAATGCTTCCGACAAAAAGTTTGTCCATTAGGTCATTTTAGGACTAATGGGTTTCAGATAGTTGCAATGTCATTAAAAAAGAATTTTTTAATATTATTAATATTAAAATTTTTGAGGGTCAGTCAAAAAGTAACCTTAAATTACCTGTAAAAAATAAAAAAATTTTGTAAAGATTTAATATACCTTTTATTTTATAAGTAAACACGTTAACAATAAATAAAAAACTCATACCAAGAGATGAAAGTCCATCGGATGGACATCTGTCAAATGCTCCTTCATCGTTATGAAACAGAAGGTTACTTTTTGACTGACCCTCGTATTTTTATTACCATTTTTGTTGTTAATGATATTTGTTTAAGGTTAAAACTAAACAATTTATTGATGGTGTTTAAAATGATATTTTATTAGAACAATTAAGAACTGGAAAATATAAGCAGTTATTTCATCGTGAACAATTTGTAACTGGCAAGGTAGATGCAGCCAATATTTATGCCAGAGGCCATTACACTGTCGGAAAAGAAATAGTTGATCTTGTTCTTGATAGAATTCGAAAGTTAGCTGATCAATGTTCTGGATTGCAAGGCTTTCTAATTTTTCATTCTTTTGGAGGAGGTACGGGTTCTGGATTTACATCTCTTTTAATGGAAAGACTCAGTGTTGATTACGGAAAGAAATCAAAACTTGAGTTTGCTGTATATCCGTCCTCTCAACTAGCAACTGCAGTAATTGAACCGTATAATTCCATTTTAACTACTCACACTACACTGGAACATTCTGACTGTGCGTTTATGGTAGACAATGAGGCCGTCTATGATATTTGTAGAAGAGATCTTGACATCGTAAGACCGACGTACACAAATATCAATCGACTATTTTGTCAAATAGTTAGTGCAATCACAGCATCATTAAGATTTGACGGTGGCCTTAATAATGAGTTAACCGACTTTCATGAAAATCTCATACCTTATTCAAGAATTCATTTTCCACTGGCTACGTATGCTCCAATTATTTCAGCTGAGAAAGCAAATCGTGAACAATTGACTGTTTCTGAAATAACAAATGCATGTTTTGAACCCAATAATCAAATATTAAAATGTGATCCAAGAGATGGAAAATATATGGCTTGTTGTATGATGTATCGTGGTGATGTTATACCTAAAGATGTTTGTGAAGTTATCGACTCTATTGAAACGAAAAAACTTATCAAGTTTGTAGATTGGTGTCCAACGGCTTTCAAAGTTGGAATTAACTACCAACGACCAACTGTTGTTCCAGGAGGAGATCTTGCCAAAGTTAAAAGAGAAGTATGTATTTTAAGTAATACAACAGCTATTGTTAAAGCTTGGGCAAGATTGGATCATAAATTCGATCTCATGTACGCTAAAAAAGCATTTGTTCATTGGTATGTTGACGAAGGTATGGAGGTAGACGAATTTCTAGAAGCTAGAGATGATTTGGCAGCTTTAGAAAAGGACTATGAAGAAGTTGGGATTAATAGTTTCGATGAAAGCGAAGAGGAAGAAGAAGGTGAAGAATATTAATTTCTAGAAATATGCATTTCAGATTCAAAAAATTAAAAATTTATGATTTAGATTTACTTTTGTTTCATAAATTGACCTGAGACATTTTATTATATACCAAACTGATTTAGTATCATTATTAAAATATTTTTATATTTATTTTCTCTTCATTTTTAAGGTTTCGCATTTTAATATTTAAATAAAAAAATAATTTTCTATATGCATTAATTTTTATTTTTGAAAATATATTAAATGAATAATAAATAATATTTTATCTTCACTATGCTCAATTTCGATTTAACAATTTCCACTTGACCTGAATTATTTAGGAAAATCGATAAGCGCAACTTATAAAATTTTATTTTTTCTTCTGAATTATCCAAATTTACCAATAGTTTTAAATTGTCTAACTATTCTCCACCTTCATATATTCCAGGAAGAAAAGTATAGGTTTATATATTCAGTCATATTATCCATAATTAAAAAATATAACATAAAATTAAAGCGAATATACTTACGTCATGTTAAATGTTTTAATTTTAGCTGGTTTCTTTGAAAATTGTAGACAAATGATAAAATCATTAAAGAAATTATTGATACCCTTATGGTGCTCATAGGATAGTCGTAATTTTGGTTTAAAATATACATTTACTTATCCACAGTACAATATACTGAATTAGCTAGAATGAAAGGTTCAAGACAGGAGGGTGAAAATGAATAAAGCAGTTGGGTCTTATTTGTATTTAGTACTACAGTAAGTGTTGGGACATTGATCATGTTATACAAGTTTCAAAGTTTGATTATAAATATTTTAAGATCTTGAAAATCAAAATCTCAATGTAAAATCAAAGTTTGCGGGGCAATAATTTCCTTTTTATAAAATTTTTTATTAAACCAGTAAAAATGACTTGAATGAAGTCAAGTTAGAAATATTGACAGAATTATAATTACGAATATTAAAAGTATAAAAATAAATATATCTTGACATATTCGCTTATATATATATATTTTTTCTAAAGTTGAAAAAATACAGTCGAAATAGAATGATACTACACTACAGAAATATTCAGCAGGATATATTAAATCTTAGTATTTAACTGCTTTATTTGATTTACCCACATAATTATTATTAAACCTAACAATCTAAAAAAGTAACAAAGTCGAATTAGTAAATTTTGTTAATAATTAATATTAAAGAAAAAAAATAATATAATTATTGTAACACTTAAATATTGAAAAAATAATTTAAAAATAAAATATATATGCAACTCCTGGATTATAAGAAATAAATGAAATATCTAAATCAATTGAAAATGAATTGAAATATATTAAAATTTTAGAACCTTTAAAAGAGTATGAATAATATAAAAAATAAAGTCAAAATCAGTTTTTATGAATTGTACAATGATAACCGGTAGAAAGTATGAAGTAAATAAAAGTATTTTTTCTTAATTTTATTATTATTATTTAATACAATTTTGTTTTAATTAATTTTACTTTAAAATCACTCTGAGTGCTTCTTTTCTTATTTTTTCTAATTTATTTATCGGTTGACATACAGTGTAATGTAATATTAATGCTACTATACAAGGTACCATTTGTTTAAATTATTCATTTCAAATGTTTAATATTAGAAGAAAAATCCATTCACTAAAAATTTTGGAGACATTTATACTGTAATGAATTCCTATTTTCAAATTGTAAACCGAATTTAATATTTTAAATTCCTTAATTCAAAATTTTAGATTTCCTAATGACATACAATTTGTTTAAATATACTGAAAATATAATTTTATATTAAACATTCTCAAAGGATGACAAAAAAGATGAGTGTTAATAGTAAAGCTGTAGAAGCAAAAGCTCGTAAACAGGAGAAAAAGAGAACTGAAAATGAAGCCAAACAAAGAAAAATTGAAGATGAATACTGGAAGGATAATGATAAAAATACTAATAAAAAATCTCAACGAAAAGTAAGTTTTATTTGTCAGATGCTTATAAAATAATTTTCCAAATAGGGAGATAAAGAAACAAAACGTTTGCAGCAATTGGAAAAGAAAAAGGAGATACAGGACTTACATGATAGGGAAATGGATTCTTTAAAAGTGAAAAAAGAACCAGTAGCCAAAGTAACACATTTTCAACTTGAGGAAATGAAAAGAAAAACCAACGAAGCTGCTGGTATAAGGACAAAAGATCACAAGGAAGAACCAATTCACATAAATGTCAATAAGATTGTTTGTGAGAGCGAAGAAGGTCGAAATGTTGACGAAGCAATTAAGATTTTGAGGTAAGTTTTGACTAAAAATTAGTGAATAATGTGATCATTGGGAATTCTATCAGTGTAAATGAAAAGCCTGACAGGCACGTAGAGAAGCGAATAAAGGCTGCTTACTTGGCCTTCGAGGAGAGAAGGCTACCAGAATTGAAAACCGAAAACCCTGGCCTGAGGTTGACTCAGTTGAAGCAAATTTTGTCAAAGGAATTTGATAAATGCCCCATAAACCCAAAAAATCAAACACATGTGGCGTACAATTTAAAAATCTAATGAAAACGCCTTGTAGGAGATCCCTTACTATTTTAATATAACTTGATTTGACTTGAACTTCACTTAAACTTTGTTAATTTTTAATTGATGGTAGTAATAAATAAAATAATAAATGCGACCAACAGGAGACTTTAAACATTAAAAAGTGAAAGTTTTTAAAAAAATTCCAATTTCTTTTAATTCATAATCACCTTCAGATTGTCTTTCTAATGGTTATTTTATTACTTTAGTTAATTCAATATATTTCTCGAATTTTTACATAAAATTTATTTTCTTTAAATTTATTAATTTTACATTCTGCTTTATTTATTTTTAAAACATATCCTATAATAATTGGTTCCATTGTTTATATTAAATTATAATTATTTCTTTTCATTATTGTTTACAACAAATGAATTTTTATTATCTTGTTTATTTAAATTTGATTCAACTTTTTAAAATTTTGTTGGAAAGTTTCTTAAACAGGTTTATGTTATTTAACCAGCGTCTAAATCATGACCTATTTTCAATATTATTTTATATTATTTTCAACATGAATCCAGATCTTACTCAGAAAAATTATTAAAAAAAAACATGTTAAAATCTGTCAAAATTTTTTTGAAGCTAAATGTGGAGTATCCCACAATAAACATTTTATTATTAACAATTGTGATGATTTTTGTGT
Organism: Bipalium vagum; assembly: GCA_037834085.1. Lineage (NCBI taxonomy): Eukaryota > Metazoa > Platyhelminthes > Tricladida > Geoplanidae > Bipalium > Bipalium vagum. The sequence continues at coordinate 21 of JBBMKC010202893.1, read as the reverse complement.
TTTTAATTTAATTTAATTTTT
>JBBMKC010202882.1:0-13851 GCA_037834085.1 Bipalium vagum | reverse complement strand
TTTATTATCTGCGGAATCACTTGTCTTGGATACTGTCGCTGTTGTCGAGGTTTTTGCAATTGGTCGTAGTCTCCACACTTCAATTAAAAAAATATTTACTCTCTTAGGACCGATGATAACAGTCCTCTAAAATTATTGTATTTTTTTATTCAGAGATATTTAACATCCCCTCATATTTAATAAAGTAAAAATTAAAAAATTGGAAGACATTCAATGTCCCCTCATATTTAAAAAAAATTGGAGTATTACAAATACTCACTTAAAAATTAATTAATTTAAAAATAAGCCCATTTTATTTTTTGGTTATCTATAGTTAGTAGATAACCAAATAAAAATATTTATTTTTATTTAAGCTCCTTCACCATTAGTAGGCTTAATTATTTTTATTTTATTAGATAAAGTGGTAATTACTAATTACCCTATGATTTTATTTTTATTTAAATATTAGATGACAAATAGTCATCTCATTTTAATTTATTTTATTTTAATAATAATGTTACTATTATAATGAAACGTAGCAACGTATGCTCGTCTGCTCGTGACTCCTCACTTTCTATAACTGGTTGTGTTCGAAATCCCTCTCAACCCTTTTTAATTTAATACACCCTCCACTATACTGCATCCGCACCCTTAAGAACCAATTCGAAATCTTTAAAATAACTTTACTCGTACTAATACAGCAATTACAATGGTTAAATCGATCACACAAAAAACAAAACGTTATTATGGATAACGCAAAATTCTACTAGTGCTGAATTCGAATTGAATAATAATAATAATAAATTAATAATAAAATTGAAAAAAAAGAAAAACAAAATGAAAAAATCTGTCTCACCAAGAGCGACAAAGGGTCCCCGGGTCACCATCTAGGCCCTTCTCAGGTCGCCTAGGGGTTCATAAGCTCGCTGGGTCCCCTTGTATAAATCCGGCTGCATCATCATTAATTATTTCGGAATTGACGCACTGATTTCTCCGCTTATTGACGTTCTGATTTATCTGCTATTAACGGAAATAGCCGTCTCCTTTTATAGGCGTAGAGATTGGCCTACGATTACCAATCCCTACGCTCAGAGACGGCTATTTTCCCTAATAGCCCCTCACTATCTCCACGCCAAGATAGTCTCCTTATCGAGGCTAATGGATTCCTGTCAGGAAATCCATTAGCCTGATCCCATGAAAAATAATCCCTACGGCAAGATTTCTCCATTAATAATAAATTAGAAAAAATTTCCCCTTTTTTCTTTTTTTTTGAAAAACAATTTTTTATTATTATTATTCCAAAACTCAACAATAACCATAATTTTATTTTTATATTTATTTAGATTCCTTCAATACATGATGATAATAATTCTTGTTTAAATTTAGATTTTCTATTTTTTTAGAAAAACTTTGAGAATTTTTAAAATTAAAAAAGTTTATTTTTTAGGTCCCAATAATTCTAAATCTTTTTTAAAAAGTATTTCATGGAAATTCAAAAATAATTTTTTTCATAATTAAAATAAGAACCTTCTGCAAGATATTACAATCAATTATAATTCTATTTATATTTGAAATGTTTACTGATTTTGAATAATGCACTCCTTCTTAATTTTATTTACTAATTTGAAATCCTAAAACACAGAAGCCAATGAATTTTTTGGAGTAAAAACAACTGTAATAATTTCTTTCCTTATTTTTTTTCTAATGTGACTTTAAAATTAGGTTCATCAGAAGGAGATACAAAATTTAGATCCATCAAATTCTATTTAAAAAATTGTAATGATTGATAAAAATAATGATGGGGAAATATTTGAATGGATTCCAAATAAAGATTAAAAATCAAACTAAAGATAATAAATGATATAAAACTAGAAAATTTTTATATTCACACGATACGAGGGAGGCTCAAGGAAGTATAACTTTACAATTTATAGGAGAATTTTCATTAAAACAAATGTGTGAATTTTCAATTTTATATATAGATTTATTTATAATATGGAAGGACTAATCATATTTACAAGAAAATAGATATAAATAAAGAAATATTTTATGGACCGACAAGATGTGCAAAAATAAAATTACTTGGTTGAAAACTATAAAAATTAATTTTAAATCTTATTAGTTAATTAAACTTAACAAGAAGAATGAAAGATGGTTTTACAAAGTTTATTGACTTTAAGCGTTACTTGATTTACCCTTGAGATTAACCATAAAACGATTTAGGAGTCAGATTAAAAGTAGTTGATTAATATTAAAATATTAATAAACATTTAGGGTAAATTTATTTTATCAAATATCTATATATTTTTCTTTATCAAATTAATAAGCTTAAGTTTTATTAAAAATATTTAGATAAATATCAATGTCATAATAATAAGCTTTATAGCATTTCCATCCTCATAAAATTTATTAATCATTTCTCAAATTAATAAAATAATAATACTCACAATAAACTATCATACCCATCTATTTTTAAAAGTATTAAATTTTAAAATCTTAAAACTGTTCAAAAAGTTCAATGAGTTATTAAAATTATTTCGAAAATAACAGGTTATATTTATTAACTGCAAATATAGGACAAAACAATAAGAAATAAATATAACAGAATAAATAAAATTAAAATCTTAAAATCAAGGTTATTTAATGTAATAAAGGTTTTAATTCTAAGAATGAACCAGTAATTCTTTATAATTTGTAACACTAAGTTACTTTGGAATATTCATTTATAATACAATTTAAAATATTTAGTACAATAAAATATATTTTAGAAAAAAAGATTTTAATTTTATTTTAATCATTTTAAAATAAATGATTTTAAGAAATTTAGATACCGTCTATTTTGTTTGAATTATTAAATTGTATTTTAAAAATGTCTAACAAGTAAGATGTTCAATTATTTAATTGTTTATAGTTTATTATAGAGTTGTTAAAGAAAATAGAAGATCAAGGTCTAGATCTCCAGTGAAATCTAAAATTAAATCTAAACGCCTGCTTGTTGCTAATATACCATTTAATGTCTCTCTCAAAGAGCTGAAAGATATTTTCAAGAAGAACAGTAAATTAAATCTATTTCTTAAATAATTTAAATAATTTCATAGTTGGAATATGTGGTAAACTTGATTATATTGAAAGGAATGGAAAATTCACCGGAAATGCGTTAGTTTACTTAAGTTTTTTATGATGTCACTTTACAATTTCAGTATAATGGAATTTAAAACGCTTGATGGTGCTCAAAAGGCAGTTACTGAAATGCATAAATTTTCTTTAAATGGCCGAGAGATTATTGTCAGAGAGGAGACCAACAGGGACCGCGAAAGACTAAGTTTAAGTCAACCACTAAATGATATTCCTCAAATTAGTCAATCACATGGATCAATTTATCAATTAATTAATGATTTGGAAAAGGATGGTCCTATCACCAACTCTCTTTTTATAGCAAATGTAATTATAAACATTTATAATTTAAACTTCGACTAATTTAATTAGTAAATCAATTACAGTATGTCTGAGAAGCATTAACAATTAAAAGTGGAAGTCACGAATAGCATTAAATATTTAACTATCAACTAAATTTTATAAATTAACTTAATTTTACATGGTTTAGCTTGACTATACCTTGACATGGCAAAAATTAAAGGATATGTTTAAAGAAGCTGGTCGGGTTAGACATGTTGATATAAAAACTGATTCGGAAGGTAAATCAAGAGGGTTTGGCACTGTTGAATTTGAAACACCTGAAGAAGCAGTAGTTGCAATTCATTTGTTCAATAAAAAAGTAAACTTTCATTGAATGTTGATTATTTAAGATTCTTGGTTCACTTACCAGATGCTGAATAATCGTGAAATTAAATTAAGAATGGACAAATCAGGAAAGGCTGCATTAGGCGGTCTGGATATGTCCCGTTTCACTAATATTGATCAAATGTCTCAGAACAATTCATTGAATCCACAGATTCGAAACGTTTTAGAAGATATTTTGTCATCAATTACTAATCCAAACAGGAATAATCCACAGGCTTTAAAAGCACTGAACGAGCTATTATCATTGGCACAAATAATGGAAAGAGGTCAACTGCAACAGTTTTCGATGTCGGAAAATATGCCAATTAAAAGTAATTTTGATAGAAATCATCCTGGGTATGGTAATCATCCGAATTCGAGAAATTGGAATGAAATGGGTCATTCTAACATAAATCCTGATATGTTTTACAACCAAGTAACTGATCTTAAAATCATTAACTTTTATAAAAGCTCTTAGAATTATGATAATGCCTATTACCGGAATCAAATGCCGGAAAAGGGTTTCGGTCCCTCTCAAGAGTTTCCTAATAGAATGATTAGTAGGGATTATCCACCGGATTCTCCTAGAGATGTGAGATATAGTGTAGGAAGTAATAGCCATTCGTAAATAGGTCTTCGTTTTTTTATTTCGAATTTTTTTTTTTGATAGATTCCCAAAACCTGGAATCGGGAAATCGTGAATTGTTGTTAATTGAAGAAATATTACACAAATTGAAAAGTTCAGACAATGTTGATCAATTCGGTGTTTTGAATATTTTGTCCTCTGTAATAAATAAAAGAAATGATCACCAACCACATCCTGGTGTAAATCAGTTACATTCGAATTCTTCTAGAATGTCTAATGAGTTTTTGTCTGACAATTCACCTATTGCTCTGTTGATTAAAAATGTGAGACTTCTTGTCATCGATCATGGATCATTTTAGTTTTTTCTTAATAGATTCCGTTTTCTTATACTTGGAAAGATTTGAAGCACAGCTTTTCTCAGGCACATGGTATTGTGCATACTGAAATTATTCGAGATGAGTACAATAGATCAAAGGGGATGGGATTAGTGCGCTTTGCTACGCATGCAGATGCTATGCGTTGTAAAAGTAATTATTTTCTTTTGGAATTTACGGTTTGTTTGTTAATTGATGAATTGCTGCTTGTGGAATGAGTTGGGATTTAAAGATTTGGATATTATTTAAGACTTGTTAACTTTGACTTTTAGATATGATGGACGGAACATTGTTTGATGGTCGACCTATACATATTGAGTTTAACAAATAGTCGTGGCTAGATGATATGAATAATTCTCACTTTTGGGAATAATTTCAAATCTTCAAACGTTACTGTTTTATCTTGGTCTGTTATGTAGTGATCCGACCTTTTATTGTAACTAACATTAAATGTGTATTTATGTGTTTTACTTGGTCTTTTGAATTGCTTTGAACTAATTTGGTTAATGACTCAAACCTTTTAATTGACAATATTTTAACCTGGTCTCCGAGAAACGAAAGATTTTTGTTTTGCAACAGAATAATTCTATTTATTTGAATCGACAAAAAATATTTAACCTTTAAAACTTCGTTGAAATCTTTTTCGTTTATATTTGGTTAAATCTTAGTGCAGACTTCAAAGGGATTATTTGGCGTGAATTGTCTTTAAACTAAGTGTTTGAAATATCAATTGACTTTCATTTATCAATAGTTAAGGATTTTTAGTAATTGTTCTGAATTTATTGGTTTTCATGGCTTAAGAACCAAATTTTCTTTTGGTTTAAGTATATAATCATCCATAAATTTAGTTCCATTTTCTAATTTCAGAATTGATTTGGTGTAAATATCTATGATGCATTTTCATGGAGTTTAGAAATAATTTTTTCGTGATCCTCGCACATCTTGATTCTTGCTAAATAAAAATAATGGCATCAGTTAATAGATCAAAATTTTCTATCAATTGATTTTTAAAAAAAAATAGTTTTACTTAAGATTAGATTTCGGAGATTAACCTGTTAGAGTCGTTTTCGATTTCAGAATTAATTTTTATTTGCATTGTCAAGTTAAAAATTCAGTGTTAAGTATTCATTAGTATAATTTAACCATTTTTTCTAAATATTTTTATTTACCCAAACTTATTGAGGCACATTTCAAATTTTTTACGAAATGATAAGTGTAAAAATAAAATTTTAATTCATGAATATTTGAAATCTTGACAAAACTGGGTTACTAAAATATTTTTTGCATGAAAATTACTTCAATAAATAAAAAATTGGTGTTTTAATATAAAGTTATAATGTTAACATGAATTAATTTAATAGGGTGCGTCAACAATTTGAGAAAAATTTAATTTTAAAGTTAAGTAATATTAGGTTTACAAATAGAAAAGGTGCCTATTTTAATAATATCACAACTCATAACATTAATAAGATAAAGATATATTTATACAACATATATATATAAATTAATCGGGGAAATAGTCTCGATTATTTTCTATACATTTTTCAGGTATTTTGCGAATTCCATTCCGGAAAAAAGATGGCGATTTTGAATCAATGTAACTTTCCACCGATTTTTGCAAATCATCAATGGTTTTGAACTGTGAATCAGCGAGGTGATGTTGGAGAGTCCTGAATAAGTAGAAATCTGATGGAGCTATGTCTGGTGAGTAGGCCGCATGAGGGAACTTCCCAGCCTAAAGACGAAATATAATCCACGGTGGTCTTTGAAGTATGTGGTCAGGCATTGTCATGCAGAAAAATGACAGGCCTGGTTCCTTTGCCACTAAATGGTCTCTTTTGTTCAAGCACCTCTGTCAAACGACTCAACTGACTTTGGTATCTTTCAGATGTGACTGTTTACCCGGTTTCAGGAACTCATAGTAGACCACTACCAGGTAGTCCCACCAAATGCACAGCATCATTTTGGCTGCGTGGATATTGGGCTTGGAAACCGTAGAGGAAGGTTGACCTGGAAGAGCTCAAGATTTTTTTCGCTTTGGGTTTTCGTAAAATATCTATTTTAAATCCTTTTTCCTATATCTGGTCAGGAGGGCTACTGCGGTGTTGTATCGACTTTCTTTGTTCTGTGGAGTAAGAGCATGAGGAACCCATCTGCAGGCTCTATGAACCCTTCCTAGTTGCTTGAGTCGGATGGGTATAATCTGTTGAGTAACACCAAGTTGTTTAGCAAGCTCTGCTTGCGTTTGACATGAGTTTTCATCCAACAACTTTTCCAAAGCCTCATCTGTAAATTTTTTTGAGTGGCCAGGTCTGAAAGGTCCAAATTTCCACTTTCAAATCGGCCGAACCTTTTTTGACGTTTTATAAGTTACTGTGCCTTCACCAAGTGCAGAAACAATCATCGTTGCTTCGTATGCCGTTTTCCCCAATTGGAAGGCAAAAAGCAAACAATGCCTCATGTATTTTTTTGGGATCCATTCAATTTGATTCGGTTATTGATATATTATTAAAACAAATGATTTAATTATTTAATTAATATATATGTCAATATCTTTATTTATAAATTTAATCATTTAATACAAAAATTCGGTTACATTGTGACTTTATAGTCGTTTTATTAAATAGGCACCTTTTCTATTTGTAGACCTAATATTATTGATTTGATCTTATAGTATTATTTAAAATGATTTTCTGAAACAATTGCATCAATATCATGTTTCGATTGATTCTTAAAATATTCTCTTGATTTTGATACAATATTGTGGTTCTCATTTTGGTCTTTGTGTTTTTCATTCTTAAAAATAGTCGGAAAAAAAGAAACGTACTTCCAAATAATGATAAAATAGATAACTCATAATTTTAGAGTAAAGAATATTGAATTTATTGAAAATTCAAAGAGACATGATCAAATATTTCTTTAAGGTTGGTCTCACAACCCTGATCACAATAAGATGAAAGAGTCGGATAATAAATCTTGGTTAATGTAAATATTAAACATTGTTGAACAATATTAAAGACAGCATATGCGACAATAACAAATAATCATTTATTGAACTGATACATACCGAAAATTCACCAAAGTCTTCTAAAGGAAAAAATGAAAAACAGCCTAATAAGTTATATTTTACAAAAAAGAAAATATATTAAAGAAAGTAATACCTTTCAAAACCGAATTATAATTGGAAATCAGTAAATGTTTCAGCTTAATTTTTTATTAGAAGACATTGAAATGACAAAAATTTTGATTAAAATTATTATTTCATTAGGTCAAATTCCCTTTCAAAATCTCATATTGGCTTCAAGCAATTAAGATTCAACATTGCAGAAATTTCTCACGAATATATAATTATTCCCATTTCCATGGGAAAATATTGTTGACCAAATATTTTTATTAAATATAATTTTTCAGAAATTCTTTTGACAAATTTACTTAAATTAACATTTATCCGCCCTTTTTTTAAAACAAATGGAAGCCTGTGTTGCATATTTCATTTTAAGATAAATATCTACGGCGATCTTCAAGAAAAATAATAAAACGACGAATCTAACCTAAAGCAGTATGGTTAAACAAAAAATTATGAAAAAATTGACAACCTAATTAAGAATAATATATTAAATAACTTCGAAATATAATACCACCGATAATAAGAGAGGTAACTATGATGAAAAAACTAGTTTCAATCTATTATTAGTTTATAAAATACTTCGAAATATAAAATTATTGGTTGCATTAATTATATTATTTTTGAAAATAAATAATAAAGATGGTCGTCATTTCAGAATTCAATATATTGATATTTTCACACATCTTTAGATATAATGATAGATTCAATAGATTTTTAAATACCATTTGTTTAGATAATTACTTTAAATCGTCAAGACACGGGTTACCTCTATGTAATTATAATAATTACATCTTTGATAATAACATTTTCACGCTTGAAATGCTTAAGCACCAGTGTTTGGAAAGATCTTACCATCTTTTCTATCTGACCATCTGTGTTCTTTGGTATTTGGTTTAATAATTAAAAAACCAAATTAAACAAATTACAAATTATATTTTAATTAAAATAATTTTTTTTAACGTAGACCGTTCATAAACATCCAAAATTAAAATCAAATTGAATGAGTAATGGCTTAAGATGTTTGAAATACAGTTTAAAGTTGTAAGACATTAACGAAGGTTTTAAAGAAATATATTTATATTGAGTTGATGGATAAGTTCGTGCGGTTTTTAAAATTATATTTAAAGTACTAAAAATTTACTCAAAACCTTTAATTTATAACACATTTTTTATAGAACATCTAGTTTATGTATAGACATCACTTTTCATCCCCAGTAACAAGTAGATAAGTTAAGTTAAAAAAACTGACTTCAGCGTTTTTTCAGTGCTAGATCCAAGAAATTACATCTGATTTATGTGAAAGACTGTCGTCTTCTATGTCAATGAATGTGTTTTATTATCATGAATTTTAGGTCATTCTGGAAAAATAACGAGGTCTAAACTTTTTTTCTTAACAGATTGTATTATAGAACATTCTTAAATCTTCCACTTAATATATTAAATTAGACAATTCAAGAATTTTTCCCAAAAACAAAACATTCAAAAATATTTAACAAAAAATCAATAATTTCATATATATAACCATTATAAGACACTGTGCTCTCTCTTCAAAGTTTTGGAGTCTGAGTAAAATTTCCAGGAATTTTAAAAGTTTTAGATATGCACAAGGGCTTTCCAGTCAGCACTTCAGAACTTTTGGTGAAAAAGAAAAATTGGTCAATGAATGGATCGCAAAGGTATACAACAATTGTCGGTCAGATGGGAAAAAATAAAAGCAATCGATGGCAAATACTTAGATTAGTCTACATGTGATTATTTTTTTCTAATAGTCTTTTTCGTATCATTCTAAATTTTTATTTTAATATGTAAAAAACGGACCGAATTAATTCACACACCTAATAGAAAAATCATACATTCGACAATAGTGCAAATTTTTACTACATAAATCAAAAACAGATGTTATATTCTATTGGCAGTTTTAGATTATTAAAGTATTTAGTTGAATATTTCAAATATTATCTAAAGAATTAATTAAAACAACTTTGCCAAGATTTATATTTCTAAATATCCAAGACTTCTGGATGTCTAAAAATAATTTTAGTGTTACTTTACTAATGTACCTTATCAATTATTTATTAATAAATATTTTTGAATGACTTTTAAAACTAGATTCGATACATATATCTTCATGATATTTGGTTTAAAAAATAATATCAATCTATTTTTGCAAAAATCTTAGAATCACTTAATAAAAGCTTTGAAGATTTCTCATTACGAAAAATGAAATATTTCTACAAATTTCTTTTCATTTTTAATTCAGCATTGAAGCTTTTTTGGTACATAAGTTATTTGAAGGATATGATATGGCATATGAGATACGACTGTGAAGTATTCAATAATACTCAGAATGGGTATAATAAAAAAATTATTTATTAGAATTTTTTATAATTCCAGTGAAATATCCTTTAATCAATTCTTTTACATATAATAGTACTTATGTATATATATATCAAATCGCTTAAAATAAAAAAAGTCTCGATAAGTATTAACGTAATATTTACATCAGGATCAGTATCACTTAACGAACAAAGAGGTTAAGGTTTTTAAATGTATGAAAATGTTAATATTTGGAAAATACTAACCAAAATGTACACGCAATCTGACTTCAAAGATTTAGTGTTTGGAAACGCTGCGAGGAACAATAAACATCTAACTTTAAATTTTTATTTAATAAACAATGATTTCACTAAAAAAAATATAGAAAATGCAAAACCAGCAAATAGATTTCTTTATTCGCTCCTCCTAATAACAGCCATTGAATCTTCTCATGTTCAAAGTGCAGTAATGATTAAAAAATAATGGGATAAAATGGAACATTGAATTCAAAAGTACATGATTAAAATAAATAATGTTGTAATGTAAACGCAGTATTTGACAATTCCTAAGATATTTTTCCTAGTGTGTTGCTGGTCGAGTGTAGTTCACTTCAATCACTCAAGATTTAAAACTCACTATTACACTCATTTAATATCTCTCCCAGAAGAAAAAACATAAATTAAAAGATTGTTATATCAATTATAGGGTGTAATCTACGAACCTCAAAGCCAGGTAGATCTACAAGCTTCTAGTATAGGAGTTCACAGAGCTCTCCATTCACCAATCCTAACATGCCGCTCATTAGTTGAAAAATTTGTTGCTTCAAAGACAGCACTAGTCATTTTTCAGCCAGAACACCAATACTTCCAAGTCAGAAAATTCAGAAAATCTCATTAGGGCATTGATTAATCCCAATTGTTATTTGAGGCAAAAAGAAAGTCTATTAGTGCATGAACAAAAAATCAAACTTTATTAAGAAGGAAAAATATTAGAACTAAAATAATGTAACTGGAAAGAATATTTTTGTTATCTGTATTATTTATTATCAATATTTGTAATTAATAAATTCTACTGTCACTCTTTCAATTGTGATAAAAAGAATTATCTTAGAGTGACAAGTCAAAATGCTCCTTAAGAAATAGGACACTCTCTGCTCAATAGGACACTTCACAATTTAACCTTTGACATTTTAACCTGAGGTTTCTTACCTTATTTTTATTCCGGACAAATGAGATATTTCTGTATTTGATAGAAATGTTATTTGTGGATGTGACATTTTAAACATTTCCTGATTTATAATTGTTAGATCTTATTCTTCATTAGTCTTCTTCAACTCTCGATATCAATCTGGAATGTCCATCTTCTCTTTCTTTCCATTGAATAATGTAAACATGGACAACTTTTGGATAGACTCAGCTTGAACACATTCCACTGAGAGAAGAAAAGGGTAATTCTCTTTCATTCACTTCCCTTTTTTATTTAATGTTTTGCAATTCGAGTATCATATCAATTATTGCATCACTTTAATGAACTGAAATCGCGAAATTTATTAAATAAAAGCATCACTTTAATTCATTTTGAAATATTAATAATTAAAAATAACAAAGAATCGAATAAAATTTACATAATGACTAAAATTTAAATTGCGTACTTCATTACGGGCAAAGGGGTAAATATATATAGGATCGGTCTTCGGGAAATAGTACTGCTAATGAGAATTGACCAAACTGAATGAATTTCTTTTTCTTCATCATCGTATTACAAAGCAATATTCGGCAAAGCAATATTGACCAACATATTACTACAAATAGCAATTTTCACGACCACTAGCGCTCAGACAACCTTAGCATACTTTCACCCTTTAGCAGTGCTTGGCATACAATTAAACCTAATTTAACACCACCTATTCGCTAAAACTACACTTGTTTTGCTAGCCTAAATTGGAAAACAAACATATTCCTATTCATTAAAGGGCAGTCGAAATATGAACAAAACTGTTCATATACGGCAATAAACAGCAGGAAGAGAAGGATCAGCCAGCAATGAAGACAACGAGCCAGACTCAACTAGTTTTGGTAATAATTTCAAACAATCATCGCAACCAATCAACTTGAATTTAACTGGGTAAATCCATCAATTGTATTATTCAAATACTCATCGTCTGATGTATACTTAACCATAATTGGCCAAACTTTAATTTGTAAATTATTTTATTATTTTTTTCAATTTATTTTATTTTCATTTTTTATAATACTAAAAATATAAATTATTTTACAATTTCAAAATATAAAATTGAAATATTCTCCTATGTACGTCAATGTTTTTCAATGTCGTTACTTGGATCTTAACACAATCATAATTTCCATTCATTCGAGTTAATCCATCCTGATTTAGAACTTAAGACAATTTAACATTTTTCATTTTTTTTTGAAGACATTGAAATATTGATTATGGTAATTTTAGTCGAACAGAAGAGAAAAATTGAATTTCTTTGCAGACTAAAAGTGTTTGGATTATATTTTTAATGTCAAACATTCTTTGCCTTCCAACACTTTGTTTCCTTTGCACTTGTTCCGTTTGTGTAAATTGCTTAATTCGTTTGTGAACTGGATGAGGGGTTGGAACTTTTATATTATTTTTAATTAATTAATTATTTATTTATTATTTATTATTATCATATTATTATATTATCAGACTGTACTGTCTAGAAAAGAGTCATCTGAACGATGCTCTATAAAATTACATTAATAATAATTTTTTAAATAAAATTTTTGAACTTTTGTGTTTCATGCTGACCTTTTCAACTTTTATATATTTTGTTCATCAGCCGTTTTAGGTTTAATTAGGCATTGAGCATAAAACGCAAAATATGGGAGTATCACAGAAGTCCATTCATCAACAGAAAAAAACATTCGATACTTTGAAATTAGCCAAACTTTTTAATGGAATACAAATTTTTAAAAATTGCTATTTTTAAAATAAATAAAAAAAATTAAGAAATAAAAAAAAAGAAAAAAGTTTGAGATTTTGGATGTTGGAGCCTAAATTAAAAATTTATTAGATATAATATTTTTCACCATCTGTTTTAATAAAATTGGTTTTTTATGAAAGTGATGATAAATAAGATCCGAATCGGTGGCTTTCAATGTGGTAGATCAATCGAGTCTAATAAATTCAGAATCCGTCATAAACAACAGATTCGTTTAAATTTTATTTTATTTATATTTTTGCACTCGTTCAAATTTCCTTTGACAATTGAAATCAAAACATTTTGTATTTTATTTTAAAATTAGAATGAAATTTTTTATTGATTCTTACTATTTGTTTTTCTGCTTTCAAAATCTTCTCCTTGAAAAATTATTTAAATATATTATTTTTAGTATATAAATTTTTATATTTTACATACTTTTTTATTTATTTGATTTTATATAAATTTCTAAATTGTCATTTATTTGCTTTTTATTTGATGTTTAAAATTTTATTTTTTTAATATTAATATACAGGGTGCGTCCCTTAATTCGGGAAAATTATCAGTAAAACAAAAGCCGAATATATTTTAGTTATGATCAAGCAAATTATAAAATTTATTTATAGGTTTCAAAATGTACAGGCTTATCTTCAATGTCACTCAATCCATTCTCCTTTAGCTTCGATGACGGCCTCCAAACGGGATCGGAACCGACTACAGG
>JBBMKC010202871.1:0-13852 GCA_037834085.1 Bipalium vagum | reverse complement strand
TTTATTATTATTCATTATTACTCATTATAATTATTTTTACCAATTTTGTGGGTTAAGTTTTAATTAACTTCAACCCAAAATTTATATTATTATTATTTTATTTATTTATATTAATTAAAAGCGAATATATAATTTTATTATTATTATTTATTATAAAATATAATATGAAATATAAAATAACATAAAAAGAGTCAAAATATAAAAGAAAGTAAGCCCAACAAGGCTTTTTCATGCAAATATTTAAAATCAAAATGTAATCAAAATGTTTATTAATTGTCAATAATGAGCTTTGGAGAATCATCCTCTGGCTGTGGCGGTTCCGGCTCCTTTGCGGGCTTTGAATTTAATTTGATTGGTGCTGGGACCTCTTTTTCTATGGATCCCAACAAAAATAAAAAAAATCAAAATTTTTAAATCTATTTTTTAAGGAAAAAAAGTTTGAGTTATTTCAATTTAGAAAAAACGTGGGATTTTCCATTTTTACCCTGTGGGAATGGAAAAGTCCCACAGAATCATTTTTTAATTGTGGGATTTTATTTTTTATTACCTAAATATTCGCACTCCATTTAAGAGAACATTTGATTTTTATTTATTTTTATCAATTTAACAAATATAAATACTACTTTGATATTAGACATTATAATATCAGGAAACAATAATTTTATGTGCAGCTATTCTTTACTTTATAAAGTCTTCTAACAATCATATGTGGGAATTTTAGAAAGGTACAGTAGAAGTATTAATAACATCTCAAAATATTTAAAAACCACCGAAGAGAATTATTTAACTGTGTGAATATAAACATCTTAAAACATTATTTAAAACCTTTCTGTTTATTTGAAAGATTTCTAATTCATTAGAATTTTCGATTCAGTTTTGAGTTTAGGCTTTAAAAAAAATAAAAAAATGATGACCGAGTAGACTATTTCAGTCTATCACCTTTTGTGTGGAAATTGTACAAGTTTTTTCTCACTATTATTATATTTTCTATAAAAATTGACAAAAATTAGACAAATAAACCTGATCACAGGGGAATTAATTAAACAAGAGATTATTCTTACGAAATCAAGAAAAAAACTAACATTACTTTTGTTTAAATTTTTTGGTTTTTTTGTGACATTTAATTACATTTTTTAATTCGTTAAAATAATTTTTATTTATACAACGTTCTGAAAATTAATTAATTGAAAAATTAAATTAATCGAATTTTTTAAAAATCAATTATTATTTATTAAAATCGATTAATTATTTCTTTAAATTCAATTGTTTAGTTTCATTTGAAGTTTTTTTTAATTCCATAAAACAATTAATCTTCAATTTCACAATTTATATATTTTCCATTAAATCAATAAAATTTTCAATTTCATATATTTATCAATTTTACCAATAAAGTCTTCAAATGAAATTTCTCACATTTTAACATCAGCCGTTTTCGTATTATATAATAAAATCTTGATATTCTGTAGTTTGGTGTTGTTTAGATAGATCACTTTAATAAGAAAAAGTTGACCTATGAATGAACTTTATGATTAATTTTATCTGTAATCGAGATAAAAAATAAAGAAAATTATAATCAAAATGTACTTTTTAGATGTAACCAAATTTCAGAGACCATTAATAATATTTTTAGCAAGTCTGAAGATTAATTTTTAACAGTTCCCAACAAAAAACCTTCAGATATTTTTATCTATTGTGATTATAAATTGAAAAAAAATTTTCGCGTATTTTTAAAATTCTTCAAAGACATTTCAGATTAAGAGCTGAAAAATTAATTTTTTATATTAAGCCTTTGCGAGATAACGACGGTTTTAAAACTTGAAATTTATATATTTATATTTTTCTTAAAAGTTTTTTAAAATACATTTTCTTTTTATATCTAATTTTTGCATGTCACATGCTATAAAATCCATGACTAGTAGAATTATATTACAAACGTTTGGCCAGATTGGTCAAGTTTTGTAGCTTTATAAAAACAATTAACCAGAATCAATTGTAAGATTCTGGTTTCAAACTTTACCAGTTGGAAAAGATCTTAAGTCAGGAGTTTTTATGAATCTTAATATTAACCAATAAATAACAAAAAATAAATAATATTCCTAAATAGAAAAAACTGTTAAAGATCTACTAATATCATATATTTCATTATGTTATGGCATTTCATACTTAAGGAGCTGTCTCATTATACTTTTAAAAGGATGAAATGTCAAAAAAAAGAAATTAAGTCTTTTATACAATTATATAACTATATTATATATATACAATAAAATATGAAATAGTATAAAATACCTTTCATCAATTGGCTCTAACAGTGATTTTGTTAATGTTGAACTCTTTTTCAAAAAGGTTTATCAGAGTTAATTGTCGATAATGAACATCTTTGTTTGTCTTAATTAATTTACTATTAGGAATTGAAATTATTAAATAATGTATAATGCCTCGAAATTTTGTTTCAAGCGATAAGCGAAAGTGATTATTAATAATAATAGTAATAATTAATATTTTTATTGACATCTTATAATATTCTCCAATTAAATTAGCATTGTTTATCTTAATTTAATTGTTTAAAGATTTCTATAACCGTAGATACATAAGAATAATAAAAACAGTTTTATACAAATCGTCAGTTAAAGTACTTCAAATAACCACTCTTCATTATTTTATAAAGTACTAAAAGAGAAATTTCAATAAAATTAAAAATTCACAAAAATTTTGGATAAAAAATTGAAAAATTAAGTAAAACTTTTTTCTGTGAATAAATATTGTTTAGAAAAATTTGGAAAAGTGAGATTTGACGAAATAAAGTAATTCATCAGCAACCACCAGCCTACGCAGCACACACACAACACTCACTCATATACAAACAAAGACAGATGCACACACACACATGAAACACTCAAGTAAAAAAATGGTAATCGTTTACCAAAGCCAAAATTTGCCAATAATTCTCCAATCGTTCGAGAAAATGTATCGAAAATGAATCTTTATTCTCAGAAAGTAGATATAGAAACGACCGTCATCGTCATCATCGACGAAAATGTACGGTTCGCAATAATATTTATGTTGTCTTTGTTTGCCATTGTCGTCAGCTGACTGTTGCAGTGGTTGAAATATCGTTATGGTAAAAGTACACGGCTTCTCGGAAACATTTTCAACGAAATTTTGATTCCGAGCCAGCCGGCTTGACACCGTTTAACGCAAACTAATCAAGTCGGACTTTTTTGTTTTTCTTAATTGCAACCAATCGCAAAAGAGCTTGAACAGATATTAGTGGAAAAGGTCAACGTAACAATTTCCATTTTCGGCTTAAGTGAGTTTGATTTCCGTTATTAATTTTTTGTAAAATTTCTATTTTGTAAATATTTTTGTTTTTTATTTCATAAATGGGACTTTTAATTTTTTCTAGATTTTTATTAATTTGAAACGTTTGTTGTTGGAAATAAAATTTTATTAATAATTATTATTTAAAAATCAAATTTTAATTAAAATTGTAATTTGTTTATTGATAATTAGTACTGGACCGACTTTGAGTTGTCAATTTTATAATTAGAAAATTGTTTTTTAGAAAATTAAATATGGTGCATTTGTTTCAATTAATTATTTTTCTATAAAGTTGGTAACTAACACAGAGGATTAACTTATGAAGTATTAGTTTTCGTTCTTTATTGATCTTTTTATTTTTTTTAACTATGGAGTATGAAATTGTTCTCATGCAAAGATGAACAGAAGTTAAAAGTAACTAAAATTTGAATATAATGATGAATTATTTTTAATTGTATATATTTTGTTATTTTTCATTTTGTTTTAATACACTAATGTTTTATAATCTACTATATTTAATTGTCTCGGATCGGTTTTGTTATATATCTGGAACTCAGCATGTATTTATAATTTTCTTATACCTAAAATTCTAAATAAAAGTGGAGGACAGTTTTTGTTTCAGTTACTCTTCTGTTTTGTTCAATCATTGTAATAATTAAGTATTGTTACAAGCAAAAATTTGGGAAAGATAGGTGTTCTTAAGAAGCTATTTGAAATATGGTATTAATCGAAAAAAATCAATAGCACAAATAAATTTGTGTATATTAATTATTCTTGGATTAGATTCCGATTTACTTTTCATTAAAAAATGTATTGATTAACAATATCTGATATGTTTTGTTTAAATTCTTATTTTAAAGATTTAGTTTTTTTAACATTATTAAGAAGAAATAAATTTTTTTAACATAAAATAGAATATAATTATTAGTTTTCATTTCTAATTATTTCTTTTAGGAATTTAGCCATGTGATTTCATTAATCTCAAACAGAAATGGATTTCGGTTTTAATCTTTTATCGAGTTTTAACTGAAAATCTATTTTTAATAAAGAAATAAGTAGCCTTTGAACGTGTATTTCAAAGTGCAATTTTATATATATATAAGTTTTTCAGTAGGTGCGATTTATTTTTTGTATTAATTGACCATGTTAAGTAAACATATTTCTAATAAAAAGTTTATAAAGTAAATCATAAGTATATAGAAAACATAAATCGTACAAGAATCAGACATTTATAGTAACTCATCAGTTATGCCATAATATGATACAAAACAATTGTAATAAGTACACTGATATAATGGGAATCTTTATTTTTAAAACTTTTCCGAACCAACAATTACAATTGTAATTGTAAAAATCAATCATGAAATGTAATTTAATTTTTTACTAAAAGAAAAATAAGAATTCCGAAACAACAGATAATTATATTTAAAGGTACAAAGTTGGTCAAAATGAATTCCTAAAATATAAATTAAGAAAATAATTATAAAATTTTTTCGATTTGATTCAGTATCGATATCAATATTTAATACTTATTTTTCAGAAGCAAACCACAATCTGTTCAATGTACTCTAGGTTCAAAATAATATTTAAATGATGAAAAAGCTGCACTGAAAATAAATTAATATCAATCATTGTGTTTTTACCCACCTTTAAACTTTTTTAAATTCAGTAAATAACGAAGACTAATAAACTTTTGATAAGAGGGGGTTTTGAGGTGAATATAAAATTATGAATTCCCTTTTCTCCATAACATTTAAGTTCTCATTCATTTATGATCGGAACATTCAATTTGCTAATGTTATTAATCTTATAAAAAAAATCTTATTAGATTAAAATTTTAATTGTTAGTGATTCTTGTAATATAAATCCAACTTTTTTTAATTTGAAGAAATTAAATTAGCAAAAAAAATATTTTTCCATGTTCTTTTCTACTTACTGTTTTTTACAATATGAATTTAAATGAAAGGGTTTTGTGTCAACTGTAGTAATTACCTATTTTAATATCAAGTGACTTTCTGCATCAATCTCATCAAACATCATTAGAGATCATCGGTGCCAAAATGAAATCAGTTTGATTTTTAATACTTAGTTGATGAGAATTTTTCTTGTTTGTTTTTATAAAAGGACAAAACAAAATATGTCACAGATTGAAACAATATCTGACCTTTACTCTTAGTTGTGAATATTAGTTGTTTGATTTATAATTTATCATCACTTCGTAAATTTTAGTTTTACTTACGATATTAATTTTAAAACCAGTCTAAAAAAATATAACAGCTTAAAATAATAAAAAATAGATATCACTTATTAACCTAACTGTTTATTCCCAAATATTACTATTTTTTCAAAATTATTTCTATAGAATTTATTCTATTCATAAACGCAGAAATAGAAATCGATTACTATTGGCCGTTGATAGTAATTCAAGAATTTTTGTACATCTTTATCGACAATATGAAAAATTTCAGTAGAAAATTAATACCAGAAAGAGAAAACGAATATCTTTTTATTCCATTTCAGATCTTACACTTTACAAAGTGCAAAGTCGTAGAAAAACATCAAAGGTAAACTCTTCTGGTACACTCATCAGGATCTATGTAAACTGAAATCTAAAAAAAATGAAATTCAGAAGAAAAAAGTAAAAAAAATAATTAAGCTTTTGCTTGACAAATGCTTAATCAACTTCTTCAAAATTAGGTAAAATAAAAAAAATTATAAAAACCAACATTATTTTAAACAAATTTAAAAAATAGTTAAATCTCTAAATTTTTAAAATTTTTTAGATGAAATTTGAGTTCACCAATAATCGAGAATATATTATTGATATGTTAATAATATATTATTGAATATAATAATATATATCATTTCTATTTCATTTCAGTACTTTGATAAATAAATTTTTATAAAATTTAAGGAGAGAGCTAAATACTAAATATAATAATAATGATAATATATGAAGAAAAATGTAAAAAATATTAATTTTATTGGGTTTTCATCAGTCATAAAAGGTAATTTATTGAGAACAAATATTTTAATTTTATTATTGTTAAACTTATTACAAGAATTATAACAAAAAAATTAATATATTTTAATAGTGCTACCCGAATTATTTTTATGGAATAATACATCATATTCATGACAAAAATATTAATTTCCTGTGTAATTAAATATCAAACAAAGCGGCATTTCAATATCATATTAATTGGGTGAAAATTCTGTTCTATTTGTATAAAATTGCTTAATTCCGAAATATTATCAAAATATACATTTCTCTTAAATTTATAAGTAACGTTCCTAAATGTATCTGGTTTAAGAGATTATTAATTTGTGTATGCATGTTCACTAATTCATTGCAAAATATTTGGCTGTTCAGAAATTTTTGCACATTGCTTGTACATTCATTTTAAAACATCATAAGTCAGCCAAAACAAAAAGTTTATTGATTAAAACCAAAACCATTAATGTTTACAGTTTTTTTGCCAACGAATTGATGATGCGATAGAATTCGGTAGACCTGGAGGCAATGAACTGTTCAAATTCTCTTTTTATTACCTCTTCTTTCTGAAATCTATATCCATAAAAATAATTTTGTAAATGTTTGAATAAATGGAAATCAGTTGACGAGGAATCGGGCGAGTACGGTGGACGTGTCAGAATTTCAAAATTCAGCTTATGGTTTTCTTTGCTATGTATGGACGGGCATTGTGATGTAACAGAATTTGGCATTTTCTATTGAACAATACTTTCAAATTTTCCTGCATAATATCAATTTCTAGGCAGTATTTCTCTGCTGTTATATCTCTCCCTTTTCCAGGTAATCGTAATGAATCAATCATTTTGAATACCACCATACCGTAACCATTATCTTTTTTTCGCGTTGACTCGGTTTTTGGAAGGACATGGGACATTCACAGATGTCTAATCACTGTCCTGGACGTTAAATATTGTTATGTAGTACCATTTTTCATCAAAAGTAATCAGACGATGAAGAAATTGCTCGTTTTTCTCAAAATGAGTTCTGAGCATATCTCATAACGCTTCATTTTGTTATCTCATGTGGAACTCACTTGTTCAGTTTCTTTGTTTTACCTGTTTGCTTCATATGACTGGGAACGATTCCAATATTGACACCTAGACATTTAGCAAGTTTTCTTATTGTTCGCCTATTCATACACTAGAGTCTTTAAGTTCTTGTCATCAAGTTTGGAAGGACGGACAATTCGTTCCGTATCTCCAAGGGCAAATCGTGACATGACATTCTATATTAAAATGGAAAAAATAGTCAAATTTTAATTTAAAAGCAAAACAGATTAATACTTTAAAAAGAGCCACTTATATGCTTTAAAATGCTCTATAATATTAAATAAGTTATTTGAATTATTTACAATTTCAATGTATATAAACAAAAAACGTTCAAAACTTTCTGAACCAACAATAGAAACCAAAAAAAAATGTGAAAAGATTTTATTAGGTGATCTAAAAGTTTCCATCGTTTTTAAGTAAAAGAACAAATAATTTTTTTTATATAAAAAATAAACTTTATTGAATCAAATGTTCCATTTTGTTCGATAGCCTTTCGCTATTTATCTGGTAAATTCATAATGCTATCAGTGCTAACATTTCTGAGATTTTGATTAAAAAAAATTCTACTGTGTAATTTTCACAGTGTACTCTTGAAACCATTGGAACTCAATTAACAAAATTCTGCAAAAGATAGTCCAACGGTCCGGGCTACACACTGGGTGTATCAGACGTTCCTCCCAGCTCAGGTTGGCTTTTTTTATTGTTTGATCTTTCGTGTTACTGCCAATAAAATGTCAGAACCAATTGTTTGATCAGGTTTCAACAGTTCATAATGAAAAAATTCCTTGTAAAGTCCAGAAAACAATTAACGTCACGTTACTTGAATAGAAAACTACTTTGGCTTTGGAATTGTTTGTGGAGCTCCGTCTATTTTAGACCAAGAACTTTTTCTCACATTATTATCATATGTAATCCAATTTTCTTCTCCGGTGTTTATATTTTTAGAAATGGTTAAATTTTGTTTCTTTTCAGATGAGTTATGGGGCACCAAAATATCAAACTTTTCCATATGATTAAAACCAGTTTGTTAATAAATGTCTAGGTACTTAGCAATTTCGTTATTACATATTTAATAGTCTTGGTTGATTATAATTATGATTTCATTATAATCATTATTTTATTAATATAATTAATTTATTATTAAAATTATTTTCATTATTTTATCGACTTTATCTTCGCAAAATTGTGTGCAGTGTTTCTGCACCGATCTTTCTGAAATGATATCAGATCAATAAACAACACATTTTTTGACAGCATGTATTGGCATTTTTCGGTTTCATAAAATAAAAATTTTTAACGAATCTTTATTTTGAATTTTGTGCGATCTCATTGAATTCTGATAAACAAACGTTTTTAATATAGTTGTTCATAATTATGTATTCTAAAGATTTGATTTTACTAAGAGATTTATGAAAATTGAATTTCTAACTCATATTGTGGGTATATCAAATCAAAAAAGACAAAAAAGAATGAAACTTCTAAGATCACCTAATAAAAGAAAATGTTGTACAAGAGCAGGAGAAACTTCCAAAAAAACTAAAAGTTAATTAGGTAATTTTAGATGGTTGCATAAGTTTGGAAAGATCGTCAAAGTGAGAAAATAGTTATCTCAGAATGTATTAAATGCTTGGTGATCAAAGGGCTTAGACATGTACTTCTCTACTTTTGTATAAAATACTCATTGGTCACTATTCGATAAGAAAATTTTTTTAGTTTGATTTGAATTGTGGACTGTGGGATCGTTACCAATCATTTTTGCACAACAGTACACCCAGAGTTAATAAATATAAAAATGACTATTAGGTTAAGGTAAATATCGATAATAATTTTTCAAAAGCTCTTTTCAACCAGAAATTATCTAAAAATTCTAAAACAATTCTTTACACAAGCCTTTTTTCAAAACTTGATACCTGCAGATTGCTACCTGCTTAGGTCTACACAAAATGGTTAGACCATACTTGAGAAAATTTATCAATGACTTTATTGCTTCTAAATCAATGAACTTCTTTTGCAAGGAAATTGACCAGATCTTCAGATGTCATAGGTAACAATGAAAAGATTTTTAAGATTATATTGTAATTATACCTTATAAATAAAGTTTAGTCTTTCATAAAAAGCTGTAAATTATGAAAATATTTAAATAAATAAAGAAATATTTACACTATTTTGTACTAGTTAGTAAATAATGTTAATAATAATATATTAATTAATATTGGATAATGTTATCATTTTCAAATAAAGAATATGGAAACCAATTGTCGAAGGCGACGCCAATGACATCAAGAAAACAAAGTTTAATTTACAGAATAACCTCGGAAATTAGAGAAAAACTTATTAATCAATTTCATTTTTATTTTTTTAAAGCAAACAAATAATAAATCGATTATAATAGTTAGAATAATAATAATAATAACCATCATCATAAATAATTTTATTAAAATCATATTTTATGATTATATATTATTTATTATTATTTATATATTAATTATGAGGATCCACTTATATTTATGATTTTTTAAAATGTCACAAATATTTTTAGCATGTTATTAAAAGTTTTTTTATAAAACGAAGTAATTATTTTAAGAGTCGAAATTTCATTACCTTTAGAAGTAAAAAATATTGTAATGACAGACTTGTCATAAAAATTGTCATAATTGACATTTATTTGTTTCAGCATATTATATAGGTTGAAAAATGTTTTAAAATCGTAGAATGGATGAAACATTTTATCGAACACAATTTTTAGGTTATGGAATTGGTCTTTAAGTTCAATTTCTTTTAACCGTAACAAAATGAGGCTTTCGAGGGTCTGATATTCAATTTTGTATAAGCCTTAAATTTCGAACTTCAATTTGTTTTGTTCATAAATGTTAGTATTAATATTTTTAATATTGTTTAATAATTAACTTTTATTATTATTATTATTATTATTATTTATGCATTTAAATGTAATTGTTATTTTTATGTTTATTTTTTGTAAAGCAAAATAGTTCTTAATTTTTATTATTTATTTTTCATATTTAATTTCAGTAAATAAACAATTTTTCAGCTTTTTATTTAATCAATCATTAATTAAACAAAACGTCCATTTTCTGATCAATCAGAGTTCATTTTACAAGTATGCATAGATAGTAAAAATTATAAAAATCATTATACTGAATAATTTTCAGAGGAAAACTTCTATAAATGCAACAAACATTAACCTTTTCAAGTATAAACAATCTTTTTGTGTTTATTTTGTCTATTTTTGTTTATTTTGTCTAAATCCTTAATTATTCTTTTGTAAATATTGTATTAGTGTTCATTAAGTATGAAATATTATAAAATATTACCAAAATAAATATGATTGTATTTCAGCTGTTTCAGATGTTAACAATTCTAACAACCCATCATTGCTTTACATAAATATTTTCTTAGTAAAAAAGATAATTTTATGTTTTCTATAAGCTCATTTCACCGAAGAGGAGGAAGATATTTCAAATGCAGAGATCGTAAATGAGCAATTTAGCCATAACATCAGTTTAAAATTGATTATTATTTTTTTATTAAAATTGTGTTTTTATTCGCCATGTAAATAAAAATCGTAAACAAAATAATATCCAATAATATTTTCATTGATTAATTGTTTATATCGATTGGGAAATATAAGGATTGTTAAATATGTATGTAAAAGACATTGCAAAGGAATAATTATTGAATTTAAAATTTTTAGTTAACTGTTAGTTTCTTTTGATATTATTATATTTGATTGAAATTTTTGGAATTACTCTTGGTTGTATTATAATAATCAATACATAATTTCCTTATTTTTTATCATTGTTTAAATCAGACATTTTTAACGAGTTTTTGGTTTTTACAAAATGGATGGAATATGCATAATATTTTGTTTTAATTTCTTTCGTGTAACCATTTATTGTAACATATTTTTTAGTAATATAAACTTTCAAAAATAATTATCAAAAAATCATTTTTAATAAAATGAATAAAGGAAACAATCTTTTTATAAATAAATTTAAAAATTTTGTCTATATTATGCCCTATTACATATAGCACATAAATCACAGAAATCTGGTTCAAATAATATCAACAGATTTATTATCATTGATTTTAAGCTTTATCAATAATAATTTATTTTTCTTACATTTTAGATTTAATTTATTGGTTTGTTATTAAGACTATTTTTGTCAAATAATAAATTGATTTACAAAATAATTTATTATTTATTATATATATAATATCATAGTATTCTATACTCTCTTCGTGTTACTATCCTAAGATTAGATATTATAATTTTCTTTTTAAGAATTTTTTAGTAATATACTATTATTTATCATTCTGTTTATAATTTTATTTTAAGAATTAATTTTGCTCATTATCAAATTAATATTAATATTACTGATGATCACTGACAAAGGTTTGTGTTTGGTATTATTGTAGAAGTTTTAAGAAAAAATAATCAATATATTATGGCATGAACAAACGATAATTATGCTTAAAGGTTCACTGATAAAAATTGCAGAACTGTCTATACTATTTCATATAAATTGAAGTAAAAATTAAGTTTTTTATTACTTTAATCACTTATTTACAATGTCTTTAGCTTATATTTTCATTGACTTTTTGAAAATGAAAATTCTATAAGTTAAAGAAATGATAAACGTTACATCCTGAAATCACTGTTTGTTTACTCTTTTTTTCTTTTTTTTTATTGAAGATACCTCTAATAAACTAATATAATAATAATAATAATAATAATAATAATAATAATAATAATAATAATAATAATAATAATAATAATAATAATAATAATGCAATATTACTATGTTGATTTTAAATAAATAAATAAAATGTTATATCTCGCTAAAAGTTTCACCTTCCAAAATTGTTTTCTTCAATATTAATTGTAAATTGAGTTTCTTAAAGTAATTTATTACTGAAATGAAATACGGGCATAAATCATGTTTTTATATAAATGAGAAAAGATAATCATACCCACAACAAAAACTGAAATCGTTGAAATTTAACCTATTTTCAAGCAGAAGATTAAATTACTGTTCTAGAACCAGGCTTAATGGTACCTCCAAAACTAGTTCATTTTCTCTGTAAGGGCTATTAAATATCATTATTATTCCAAATCAATATTTTATTTTTATAATTCAATAAAATCATTTTTTATATTCGTATTTTTATTTATCTATAACTTTACTGAGAAAAGAAAATAACATTAAATTGTTTCGTATGAAATTTTCGTACTTACTACTTTGATCTTAATTCTTTAAAAACCGAACTGTATTTCTTTATCTTAGTCCTAGCTATAAAAATCTGTCTTAATATTAACAAAACATGATTGTCACCAACTTTTTATAATAGTGGAAATGGTTCACAAGTTTCTGCACCTGGCGAGATCTGTATCACTGATAGCGCGACAAAATTCAATCTTGAAATGATAGTCTCACAAGATTATGGAAAGCCTGAGAAAACTATTAATGAAAGTAGCAACATTGAATAAAGCAGATCCACAACAAATTCTTTGTGAAATTTCAAGAAAATTGGAAGTATCTATTGCAACTGTTTCATAACACCTATTAATTGAAAAGTTCACAAAGCTCGATGAGTAATTCCACAAAGCTCTTAGAAAATCAGAAAATCAATTGTCAAAAAATTTTCAAATTATTCTTATTTTGGAACGAAATAAGAAAAGAGTAATCCACAACAATCGAAAATGCTATACTTAAGACATGAATTCGGTCCAAATCTTAAGATATATAACAAAGGAAAATTTGGTATACTATGAAGTTTATGGCCTTTGTTTTGTAGTTAATAAATGTAACATCCACCTAAAGTTCTTTAATATTTTGATATTGTGGTATGAAAAAATTACTGTACTGAAATCGAAGTTATGAATCAAAAATATCTGTCAACCGAAAACTCCTATTCATTTGCATAAGTTGGACTCACCTACAGTGATGGTAAAAAGTCTTGCATCACCACAATAAAAGTACATTTTTTAACATTTTGAACATTTTTTGTACAATCTTGTATGAAATTTTTAGCAAACATTACAAGGCTAGCACTTCTCATTATATATCAAAAGAAATAGATAATTTTTCCCCGATAAAAGTTTGTTAAAACAATAAAGATACAATTTTTACAATATATGCTTTATTTATGACATAAGCATCACAAAGTCAAATGTTGTTATTACACATTTTTATAATAATTCAGGAAAATAAAATATTTTAATATTTAATAGGATAGCCCTTATTCTTTATTACCAATTGGCATCGTTTGGGCATCGAATCTACCAATTATTTCATTTCTGCACCTGTGATGCAATGATACCAAGCATTACGCAATGCTTCACATAATTCTATTTTTTTTCTTGGGTTTGCTTCTAGAAATAATATTGCCAACCCTTTGCCAAAGATTTTCGATTGGATTCAGATCGGGT
>JBBMKC010202860.1:0-13853 GCA_037834085.1 Bipalium vagum | reverse complement strand
TCTATCATATATTTAAATATAGACAGGATTAAAGTACTTATAATTATATATTTTCATCATTTTATCGAAATTTTAGAAAAAAATGGAAATCATATTTACTTCCATTATGAAAATAAAATGGAATGATTAATTTTTTAATACTTTTATCATTTATATTACAATTATTATGTGCTTCTCCCCTACATCTTTTGTTTAAATGATCATGATCTATAACTTTGTCTTTGTGTTCTAAATCTTCTTGGCAATACATGCTTTTTCTAGAATTAGAATAATTTTTTTTCATCATCAGAAAATAATTATAATAATTACTTGCCTTTCTTAATATGTTTGAGAAATCATTACTTCTTATTTATTGCATTAATAAAATCATTTAAAACCACTTTTCCATAAAATTAAAAATATATTTATTCATATAATTCAGGATAATTCAATTTAATATAAATTTCTACTGTTAAAGGAAGAAAATTTAGATATCAACATTTTATCATTTGAAATATTTTCATTTATATGTATTATATTATAACATTCAAAATCACTCTATATTACAAATGGTATTTTATTTCTAAAATAATGATTTACAATGCTTTACAATAATCTTCTTTTGAATACCTTGTTTTGATATAATCTGCTTTTCTTATCTTTACATATGTTTGATAAACTTAAAAAACTAAAATCTTTGTTCGCATTTGATGAATTTAGAAAATTAAAATGCATCTAAAATAAAATAATTAATTTTTCCAATTTAGAAAATTAAAATGTTTTGTTAGTTACCAAATGACATTGAAATGATAAATAAAAAAAAGACATAAATCGTGGTAGCAAATGTACAAGTACCCAGTAAATTTTTCAAAATAATTTTTCGTGTAAAAATATTTTTTCTCTTTTTACATTACTTTCTAATAATTAGTAATAATTCGTAAATGTTTGAGTTTTTGATAACATCGTGAGTGTTAATTCGAGTAATGAAGCTGCCATTGGCTTAATATGTACCTGCAAAAAAAAATTATTAATTATAGTTTCCTCTGTTATGAGGTTACCTGAAACTTCATGATCTAGCGATATTTTTTTTCTCCTTTATTCAAATCTGTGGCTTGTCAACATAAACAGTTTAATGATTCATCGTCCCTTTGTTCATAATCAATAGATAGTGGTTCTGTAATAAGGTATGCAACATCTTCCAATTTTATTCGATCTTACTTCTCATTTAAGTTATTTCCGAATTTTCACATTACATTGAGAAGCAATTTCTTTCGATAAATTGATTTTAATTTTGATCAAGTTGTTCCAGTTTACCATTGATGTTGGGTGGAAAGACAAACTAATATTTTACTACAGTCAGATCTTAATGGCTTCTCACTGAAATTTGAGATAAGTAGAAATTTCGTTAACATTTACTTTATTATTTCTAATACAAAAACATAATTAAACCATTCCTTAAATGATGTCGGTGTTCGTCAAGCATTTTTTGAACTCCGGTAACGCATTTCAAGTAAAATAACATTTTTGAAACGTGGCGGTTTCATGATTTTTCGATAACCATTAGAGATAATTTATATTTCCCATTACTCTCTGTACAGGCTATAAACTTTACCTTTTGAATTTTTCCTAATTGATTCATACTTTTCATATCATAATTGTATTATTAAAAAATTACTAAAATAAGACAACTGTCATCAACATTGCATATTTGTTCAATGGCCAATTTTCCGGAAATTTTAATGTCAAAGACGCACCTCGTTCTGGCCGACTAATCTGTGGAAAAAGTCGATAAAATAATTTGGAAGGTTAGAGAAGAATATAAGCAGCCATCAAATAGATCAGGAATTAGGGATTCAAACAGTTTTAAATCATTTGAAGAAATGTGGATAAACAAGAAACTGGGTGTATGGATATATAATTTGACTGAAAAGAATTTGAAAGACCGAATTTCAATATTCCAAACATTGTTGAATAAAAACATGATCGATCCATTTTTGAAACGTCTTATTACATGTCACAAAAAATGAATTACGTACGATAATAACATACAAAAAAGGTCTTGGGCAAAATCTGGTATGATCTAACAAACTGTTGCGAAACCAAAAATGACTTCAAGGAAGTTAATGCTCTGTTTCTTGTTGGATTACAAGGGAATAGTTCATTATGAATTACTCCAACCAGGACAAAAAATAAACTCAGTTATCTACTGTGAACAGTTTACAAGAGTACATCAGGAAATTGCAAGAAAGCGTCCCGAATAAATCAATAGGAAAGGCTTTGTGTTTCACCATGACAACGCCAGACCACATGTATCTTTCATGACGCAGCAAAAATTTAGGGATCTTGATTGGAAAATTTTGTAGTCCTCATATAGCATATATATAGTCCTCATGTAGCATGGTCAGACTATCATCTTTTTCTCTCATTGCAGAACTCCCTTAATGGTGTAAAATTAAATTCAAAAGAGGATGGCGAAAAACACTTGTCTCACTTTTTTGCCAATAAATCAAAAATGTTTTACAGTGACGGAATTTTTGGTTTACCAAAAAAATGGCAAGACATTGTCGATAAAATGATAATTAAGTAATTTAATAAAATTTTCAATTCGAGTTTATTTTTCTAACTTCTTTATTTTACCTATATCGGCGGAAACTTTTTAGACTACCCAATATTAATGGTTTTAATTTTAGTATAGAAATGGGCACAATTTAGAATAAATAGTACCTCTCTAATTCTGTCTTATAAAACATTCAGTTAAATGTGATATCATCTTGGAATAAAGAACTTGAATAATCTTTTAATGCAAAGTCGAACTTGATGACTTTCGTGATTTGAATCTTTTAATTCTTTATGTGATCCCTAAACCCTTACTGTGTATAAATCTCATATTTTCAAATATGCATGTTATACCTTTATTATGTATAAATCTTATATTTTCAAATGTGTAAATAATTTGATTGTTAAATTCCGGAAAGAATATAAATATTTAATTAGTAAAATATACTTAATTTTCATAAAAATAATTAATAAATTAAAATAATTATAAATTTTGAAAGTGGTAAAAATAATTACTAAAAATAAAAAATATTAACAAAATTAATTAAATAAATAAGAAAAGAATTATAAAAAAACAAAATAATAAACTTAGGTTTCTATAAATAAAAATAGATAAAAAAATAATAATATAAATTAAGAACTTTTAAACACAAAGATAGAATCTTTCTTATTCACACAAGAAAAACTTTCTTATTAAAAAAGTGAAGATCATATTACGTGGAACAAGATACAGTTGTCAAACAGAAATTTAAGCCTACAATTCCCACAGAAGAAAATCTATCAATTCATTAAATTTGAGCTGACAATTCCATATCAAGTTTCAGTTTCATAAAAATATAAAAGGCAAGGCAATTTTGAAAGAACAAGAAAAGGAAAAGAAAGAAATATTACAATTATTGCTACAAACTGAAAAAACATCGATATTAAGCATTTCCTTCATAATCCAACTACGGTATTTATAGAAGAAATCTAAGGCTCCACTTCAAAGGATCTTTTTATGAAGAATAATTCCGGCATTCAACGATTTAATTCTAGATCAGTATCTTAACGGTAATTATTTTTTATTTATATTAGAAATATTAATTTGATTCTAAATTGCATATTTCGATTATTAACTAGAACTTAAATATATATAAACTAACAACCGATAAAATAATTGGATAGATCCCCAATTATTCTATCACTAACAATTTTGAAAATTTTTTGTTGTTTTTCTTGATATCTGTTTTTTGCCTTATCTACGTCTAATAGGGTGGAGAAGCGCTTTTTATATTCGAGGGTTCTTGAGGCTTAGATAGCGAAGGGCAAACTAACTTCTTTCCGAACTCATTTCTCCTGGATTTAACAATTAAGCTACAACTGTTGTATTAAATTTTTATTTATTTGTTCAACAAAAAATATATCTTATAAATCATTAATTTGTTTTGATTTGAATTAGTGAATATCTTTTATTTTTTAAATTTAAGAGTTGTTCTAAATAATTAAAATTTTTTGAAGTACAATCAAATCAATTGATTACACATCGGTAACAAAATTTTTCCCTCTCGATTTTTTAATGCACTCGAAAGTGCATGTTAAGTAATGGTGAAATGTAAAATATTTTTGAAATCGATCAATTAGATTTTAAGATATTTTAATTTTTATAAAAATTTTAACATATATTATTTTGTTTAAATTAACATATTCAACATAATAGTAAACTTTTCATGTTGAAATATTTAGATAAAGGTGCAATTTAAAAGGTATATATTTAGTGTTGTCATGAAATATTTTAATTATTTATAAACTGTTTTAGGTGTCATGAACAAAACAAACCATAAAATTAATCTGTATGATTTCTGCTTTGTTTGCGTGAAATTCATTTGGAGGCATCCAAGAAATTTTATTTAATGCCGCAGTTCATGATTCTTATTGGAAATATTTCAAAAGTAATTGTAATAATAATAGCAAAGGTTTAGTGCAGTCTTTTGTATGTCCTTCTTGCTATCGATATTTATGATACAGTCGGAATAGCAGTTATAAATTGCCTTTTCAGTGCCCAGCAACTTGGACTGAAAATAAAAGCCATGATTTCGGTATTTGTTATTTTTGTTCAATTGAAAAACCGACTTTGATTGTGAAATTTGTCAAATACCCAGAAATTATTGTCCGGACCTGGCTGACCGCACGACATTGTCACCTTTCAGTAGTACTGATTCTAGTAACGCAAGCACATTTGCATTTGATATATATATGGAAATGAGTCTAGATTTGAATGGTCTACCAACTCCTTTCAGGATTTTTGTAGGGAATTGAATCTGAGCAAGGTGAAATAAAAAAAATGTCTTTCAATGTTAACGGAAAGATCCTCATATACGAACACAATTAATTGGTGTTACCATAAGGCAAATCGTAAAACGTAACGAAATTATTCTGAGCTTCTTTTCTTCTCGTGATGGAATGCATTTTTGTCATGATATTGGAGGCTTGCTAAATATTTTACAGATTGAATATAACAGAAGTGATTGATGTCTTTTTATAGATTCTTCGATGAAAAGTCTAAAGGCAGGTCTCATGTACAAAAATAATGATCTGCCCACCTTTCCAATAGCCTTAGGACATATGAAAGAAGAACGTGGTTCAATCAAGAAAATATTTGAGGTACTTGATTACCATAGTCATGAATGGCTGATAATGTGCGGCCTTAAAGGATTAAATTTTATTATGGGTTTAAAAGGGGGATTCGCAAAATACCCATGCTTGTACTGCATGTCTGACTTCAGAAACAATCATCTTGACTTCAAATCGGATAAAATTTGGCCACCTCGTATATCTTATGACAGTCAGCCGTTAGTAACAGCAGAAAAATTTGTTTTACCTGTTTTGCACATAAAGCAAAAAAAAAGTTTGTCAAATCCTTGGACAATAGTAACTGCTACAAGTTTATTCGAAATAAATTTAATAATTCTGAAGCCAAACTTGAAAATGGTGTTTTCAATGGTCCAGAAATTCGTCGTCTCATTAATGACTCCAATCTCTCTGGTAGTATGACACCTTGCCAGCTTATGGTCTATGGGAAAGGTGTGTTAGGTAAGGAAGTGAGTGAAAACTGGGAACAAAGAATAGATGATTTAATGGATAGCTTGGCAGTAATGGGTTGTGAACGAGTTAGCAATAAGATGCATCTTCTTTTCAAGCATAAGAAGAAATTTGGACGTCACCTTGGGAGATTTTCCGATAAACACGGCGAAAGGCTGCATAAAACCATGCAGGTCTTTGAAAATCGTTTTGATGACAGTCTACCAAATGAAATGATGGCCAATTATATATGGTCACTCCAAAGAAACACCTCTTTGGTTAATATACTGTTGCGTATCAAAGTATTGCTAGTTTTGTGACATTTTTTTATTTTGTTAAAAGTGATGTAAGTCTAAAACGGTTCGACCGATTTCTGTTAAATTTTGTAACCCTTCCTATTATAACATACGTAACTGAATAAAGTTAAAAAAGTAAGAGGGAGAAGAAAAAATTTTTTGTTACAGATGTGTTATATTATTGAATCGTTTAATCACATTTAAACAAATAACTATAATTTTTCATTTTATTGATTACACAGTCGTTTGAATATTAAAATTAACTGTAACTCACTATTTATTTTGAAAACGAACGTTAACACTCTAAATCCTCCTGATAATAAAAGATTGTACGAGCTACGTTAAGTTTTTATTATTCTAAATATCCACCGTTCTAATAGAAACTTAACAAATTCATTTTTAAATAAATTTATTAAATTCAATACTAACAAAATAAAGTTCACTAGTTTATGTAAAAATAAAAATCATACCAACAATCCACCTTATCCTTGTTATTAATCAATAATTGCAAAAAAATCTGGTAGTAAAACAAAATTGGCTATTGTATGATTGATTTTTTAATAAACATAGCTCAAAACTATTTTCATGTAAAGGATCAATCAATAAATCAACAAAAAATAATTTTTATTTAATTCTCCTAAGTTATTGGAAACTATTCACAGTTCGATTGTTTTCTTAATTTGTTAAAACATTAATTCCAAAAATTTTGTGAATGATGTAAATTTTATGCGATTTATATATAAAGGTTCCATGGAAGATTTGACTATAAACATCATTAATTTCCTTAAACTAGAGACGATTGCAAAATTAATGTAACAATATTGTTAGAAAAGGTCAACTATAAAAAAGGAGACGTCACCTCAAAATAATAATGCCCATTTCTTAAAAGTTATTGGAAAATACTGAGTTGTTAAGCGAAATTAAACTAAAAGTAAATATCTCTTATATTGATTAAATTGATAAGACAAATTCCACAAATTTATTGACTCAACACATCATCTTTTGGACGATACTTTGGTAAATCAAAAAAATAAATCATCAATCGATTATTTATTGCAGTGTGGGAACAATTGGCGTTCCTCTCTTGATCTCTCCCCAACCTATCAAACGCCAATGCTTATCAATTTTTCGACTGAGAGCCATCTTTTCTCCAACCTCCGTACAAACGGGATTCTGCAAACTGATTTTCGCTAAATCATTTCTCACAGCCTCGACCTTGCCAGCGCTGGACAATGAACCGATATTGACCATCAACATTTCACCCTTTTGAAGCCTTTCAACTTTGGCACCCTTTTTCGTTCCCTGGGTTCGGACTCCGAGAAGTCGTCGAAGGAGGAAGAATGAGATTTCAATGTCTTTGAAAATATCTGGCAAATGTCCCACATTGCCCAAAACTTGGCCGACCAATCGATCAGCACGACAAATTTGTGGATCGATTTTTGTACCGACACCAATGAGACCACCAGGAACGGCGAAATTCAAATTGTTCTGTTCGGCACATAAACTTACGATACTGGAAATAATGGGCCGACATGTAAACGCGTTGTCGGAGTCCTTAGAAATGATTCCCGGCCTGATCTCAATCCGTTGACCAACCTTGAGCACACCACGCAAAATACTCCCACCAGCTACTCCGCCTTTCATGTCCCCAACTTCGCAACCTGGCTTGTTTACGTCAAACGACCTAATCACTGAAAACGAACAACGAGGAATCATAGTTACGTCATTTGACCAAATTTAAAATCTTCATACTCACCAATCATTCTTGGGTCTGCTGAAAAATCTCTCAGAGGAACGGGAATTCTGTTTACGATATAATCACAAACGTAATCGATATTGTATTTCAATTGAGCGCTTATCGGAATGATTGGTGCATTCTGTGCTGATGTGCCATTAATAAAGTTGAGAATCTGTTTCAACGATTTATTAGTATATTAGTGCGGCAAAAATTATGGTACCTCTTGATGCTGATCTCGTGCTTGTTGATCCTTAATAAGATCAACCTTATTCTGCAAAATCAAAATGTGTTTTAATTTCATAATATCAACCGCAGCCAAATGCTCCTTTGTCTGGGGTTGTGGGCATGATTCGTTGCCAGCAATTAGCAGAAGAGCAGCATCCATAACAGCGGCACCGTTTAACATGGTTGCCATCAATATATCGTGACCAGGACAGTCAACAAATGAGACATGACGCTTGACATGTGTAGTTCCCGTACAACCAGGACGCTGACAAGGAAAACTATCTGGGCTGGAACTTGTTGCAGATGAATACCGCTCTGGTCTTGGACATTCCTTATTATCACATTTATAAATCTTGGCGTTAGCATAACCTAATTTGATGGTAATATTTCTGATCAGTTCATTTTTATGACGAATAGTATGAACTCCCGAAATTGCTCTCACAACTGTAGTTTTACCATGTGCCACATGACCTATTGTTCCAATATTAATAGTTGCTTGATTACTAATTATTTCGGGTGCTAAAGGATGTAGACTTGACACATCCTAGAATTAAGATGAAATACGAAAATATATTAAAAAATATACCAAATTTTCTAATTCTTCGAATGTCATAATGCTCATTATCAATGATGAAATTTATTTAAAAATATCTAATTAAACAAAAAGATTTAAACAAATATACTTGAAGTAAATGAATTAATTAATTTTATTTACTTCATTTAATAATTTACAAATTAAATAAAGTCGAATTTGAACTTAATTTTTGTAGAAAAAAAGTTTATTAAATTTAAGATTTCAAAAAATTATATTTCTTAAACTTTAATAAAACTAATAATGGTGTGAAAACATGGTGGCAAAATCAAAAAGCAGAATTTAGATTTAAGAAAATTTAAATAATTAAATTGAAAAAACAAGTAATTTTAAATTAATTTTTAATACAAAACTGAACGATACATAAAGGAAAAACCTAATTTAAAATTAAATTATATTCTAAATTTTCTTTATTGTTATCGATACTCTCTTAATTCAGTTAATATGAGTTACAGTAATAACAGCTCTGACGTACGTGAAAAAACTATGATTTGAAATAATGTGCTAAATCTCAACTTGTTTTATGGACTCATGTATTGTTCCTGGAGTTCTATTAGTTTACTGGGTCACCAGTATATAATGCATATAATATTTGATAATATTCTTCTTACAATACCCCCAAATTTTTATAAAATCCCAAAAGATCATTTAAATGATAGTAACCCATTTCCCACTCTTCCTCAATGTATTTTAAATTTTCGGTATGCTGAATTCTCTTATCATAGTAAACTCTAGCGATATGATTCGAAGAAATTAAAATTAACTTTCCAGATTGAAAGTCGGTCTCATACTTCCATTTAGTGGTTTAACTATTACCAAATCACTTCTACTACCGAAACAGACTTATGAAAACAATACCAAGTAACGTTTGATTCTTTTATCATTTCAATGACTTGGTCGGCTCTTCTCTCATTATTAAGAGAATATTAGGGTTGTACAGAAACTCTTCTTTATTATCTATATAATTCAATGCATTATAATATTAAAAGATATAATATAGAATTTATTTTTTATGTAAATTGTTACTTTTTCTATAGCTATAATAAAAGTTTAAGATTTATTTAAATATATTTATAATAATTAATTTGAAAATTTTATAAGTGAAAATTAAATTTTGTGAAAGTGAAAAAATAATAAAACCAAACAATTTCGCATGAATTTGTTTTAACGATATAGGGAAACCACATTGTATCAAAACATAGCCATTTTAACTGAAGAAAAGAACTTTTCAACACAAATCTGAGACAAGAATTAATCTTGGATTGCAGAGAAATAATGGAATATTAAGCAAAAAGACGTTCATCACTATATTAATATACGAAAGGAAAAAATATTTTACTTAATGGAATAAAGTAGAATATTTATAGTGCGCGTAAAAAGTCTGTTCTCCTCTTATATAAAATACAAATTTTGATATATATTTCGATTTATTTAAAAATAGTTGTTTACATATTTAGCTATTGATAAATTATTTAAATAATTTAAGTTATTGTAATATTATTATAATATATATAATATATATATATATATAATATATTATTATTAATATATTCTTAAATGATATGTGTAAAATAATGTATAATGACATGGTTTTAGAGCAATATAATTTATAAAAAACAAGATTTCAAAGAAATGTAATCGTTATTTTATTGAATAATGGAAAATCTTGGACAGAAATATCCCGTGAATTACTTGAAAAATTCAGCAAGACTGTTTCAAAAGGCAGCATGCAATGTGTTTGGAAGAAATATCTGTAAACAGGATCCGTACAAGATAAGATGAGAAATGGCAGACCAAAACGAGGCATCACGAGCTATAAGACTTATTTACAAGCCAATCGTTTATTAGCTGCTCATAATATTACCCATATGTACAATACAAGTTCTGTCGAAAATGTATCTGTCAGTACCATTCAGAAAATTCTAAACAAGTACGGTTTTCGAAGTTATGCAGCAATTAAGAAACTGTATTTGAAAATGCATCAACGTCTCAGAAGACTTTCCTGGGTTACAGTTTACCTACAGTTATTGGAATTTAGGTAAATAGGAAGTTGTGCTATTCAGTGACGAGTGTTTGTTTTAGTCATTCGTAATCAAATAAATTATTGATTCGAAGAACCGCATTGGAAAAGTGAAACTCTGCCTTTAACCAAACCAGTCCAACATGGTCCATCCATACATACCTGGGGCTTCTTTAACAGTAATGAAATTGGACTTCTAAAAATAATCAATAAAAATATGAATGCCGAGAGATTTTAAAAAGAGATGCTTCATATACATATACATATTTTGAAAATGCTTAGTAGATAATATCTGGGGTATCCTTAATCGGTAGCTAAGACCAACTTTCAGCGTTGGGATTATTGAGGTTGTAATCATCTCCCTGGTATGAATGAACATTCTTGATTATCTCATGTTAATATCAATCGGTTTATAATCAGAACTAAAATTCATTTTTTGAATAAATTTATTAAGTTATAAAACAATTAATATTTTTAAAAAATTTCTCAGACCTGGAAATATCTTTTTTTATAAAATATTTTAAAGTAATTAAATAAATAATTAAAAAATTCCCCAGGTCTGATTAGCCTCCTCATACCCCCGTTCTCAAAATTTTTAAAAATTTCTCGACATTCTTCTCAATTTTTTTTTCGTTTGGCTTTTGTAATACGTATCTTCGGTCATGAACTTTTAGGACAATCTTATTTGGTAATTCATATCTTCATTTTCTTTCCCTTAAGCTTCGGCCTTCACTAGCACTTTTTTTCTTCTTCTGTCATCTTTGTATTATCTTTTAGTTTCGAAATCTGTTTCTCAGATGCCTTATATATTCTATCTCTGTAGATCTTTCTACCAAACACCATTTCAGCAGGACTTATTTCGATTGTTTTCTGTAGCGTAGAATTGAGAGCAAATTCTATTTCCGACAGGATCTCGGCCCAGTTGTTTGTCCTTCTTTTGCTAAAAGTTGCGTTCAACAAATCGCGCACGGCTTTAAATTTACTTTTTATTTGGCTATTTGTGTTGTGATGGTATTTGCTCAAAAAACATAGATTGGTATTAACTCTCTTTTTGCAAAATCCTTTTTGCCTTTAGAGTCAAATTTTTTACTACAACCTATATTTTTTGTTTTTGGATTTCCAAACTTTAGTATCCAATATTTATAATTATCTTTTGCTAGGAGTTTTCATTTTACCTTACCATCGCGGTCAAAGAAATATATATGTGCTATATTTATCTATAATGCCAAGGATATATTTTTTCCTTCCGGTAGTTCCTGTTAAAGGCCCACGTATATCTACATATGTCTTCAAAAAGTTCTGGCACCTCTACTTTCTGTACATCTTTCTTGGTCCTCGTTTTGACAACTTTATATCTCTGACAAGCTCCACACGTTTTAATGATCTCCTGAACTTTTTCTTTCAAATTTGGAATTGTGTGATTGTCTTTCATATAATAGGCAACTTTTCCAGCTTCAATATGTGCTAACATGTGATGAGTTGACCAAACGATATCTTGAAACTTCTTATCTTTGCACATTTTAGTTTTTTCCGCTTCCATCTCTAGTTGACGCCTTTCCCTTGTTACCGCGTCTAAAATCTTTGTATGATCTGTTCCCAATTTCGGTTCTTCATGGTGTGTCTGACATTGCGCGCATGCATCGCATTACAGCCTTGAAAGCATATCTACAATGAATGTGCGATTCCTTTCCAGTTTTCTAGTCTGATGTCTAGACTACTGAGATAATTGATTGTGACATAATTGGTTTCTTTGTTGTCAGCATAAAGGTTATTGCTTTGTAATCCATACGTAACGTAAACCGTTTACCATATAAATAATGGTTGAAATGATTACAGAAGTAATACACAGCCAACAGCTCTTTCCGTGTCCCACAGTAACCTTTTTCATGAGCATTCATTAAATGCGAGCCAAATGCTACCAACCTTTCATCACCATTTGAATTTTTCTAACAAAACTACCTTAAGTGTGTCGAAACTTGCATCAGTATCAAGAATGAATTCTTTTTTTCATATCTGGAAAGCATAATATTGAGCTGAATATTAGTGCCTCTTTTAGTTCTTCAAAAGATTTATTTACTTCTTTTTTCCAAATCAATTTTTTATTATTTATTCTGCATAATCGTTCCATAGCTTTTGCTTTCTGTGTTTCCCCTTTTACGAATCGCCTATAGTAATTGCATATACCCAAAAAGCTCCACAGGTTTTTATACATTTCGATTTTATCAATGATTGGATAGCATCTATTTTTGATTCACCTGTTTGAACACCGTCTTTGTTTACCATATGGCCGAGGAATTTCACTTCCTCCTTCAATAATAGGCATTTCTCTGGATTAATTCTTAAATCAGCTTCTTTAATGCTCATTAATACATAATTTAGGACACTGTAATGACTTTCCAAACTTCTCGTAAAAACCAGAATATCATCTAGATATACCATATCTCCTTTGATTTTACCGATGACTTTTGTCATTACTTCTTGAACCGTTCCTGACGCCGCTGCAATGCCAAATGGTATTTTATTAAAACAATACTGTCCATCTCTAGTAGAAAAAGCAGTCTTCTTCTGTGAGTCTTTGTCAAATTCAATTTGATAATAAGCATTACCCAGGTCTATTGAGCTAAAATAACGTGCTCCATCTAACTCATCTAACATTTCGTCAACGTTTGGCATTGGAAATGATTGCCTTTCGATCACTGGATTAGGTCTTCTAAAGTTCAAACAAATCCGAATGTCTTTCTTCTCTTTTTTCCAAACGCATATCAATGGGGTGTTCCACGGAGAGTTACATTTTCTGATGATATTATTATCATAAAGATTCTTTATCGTCTTGTTTATCTTTTCTTTTAAATCATTGGTTGTCTGAATGGTTTTAAATTAATTGGCTCACCTTTTGTTTTTATCGTATGTATCGTAGATTTGTACATCTAATAACCAATTTATCAGCCATGAAAGCGTCTTCGTTTACCTCAATTCTCTTTGGTAATTTGAGATCTTAAATAACATTTAATAATTTCAATTGTCTTTTAAACCGTTCTTCTTTCTGCATTGCTCTACCAAATCTACCTCTACATTACACATCGTATTGTCAAAATATTTCTCCTCGTTGTTTTTACTTTTGTATTGTTGCTTCAAAACATATCGGAGAGTTTTAAGAAACTCCATGCCATCTATCAATTCACAAGTGACACTTTCTATAATTATAAATTTTACTATTTCTCTATCTTGACCTGGCGGAGGAC
Source organism: Bipalium vagum (assembly GCA_037834085.1). Lineage (NCBI taxonomy): Eukaryota > Metazoa > Platyhelminthes > Tricladida > Geoplanidae > Bipalium > Bipalium vagum. Next base: position 148 of record JBBMKC010202860.1, on the reverse strand, counting down.
GAAAACTGTCCCATGAGTCGTTGGAGCAAAAGTTAATACTCAGAATAGAAAATGATCGTATTCAAAGAAAGCCAGTTAAGAGGTCTGATATCTTCAAATGGGCCAAGGAAATAATTGAAGATGAGTCAATTCAATTTAAAGCCTCAAA
>JBBMKC010202849.1:0-13855 GCA_037834085.1 Bipalium vagum | reverse complement strand
TTCATCACTATGACATTAAAACATCCAAACAACATAAATTTTGTGAATATGCTAAACTTTTGGCGGCAACTGTACATGCACGTTGTACGCCAGTTATGTCCATTTCTTTCAAACACTTCCTCAAACGTGTATTTAATTGTTTGATGGATTTGGCTTTCCAACCTTTTCTGTAAACTAAACTACTCAGTTCACCGGAGAAATCTTCAATTGGACGACACTGTTGAAGCTTTGTTGGGTTCCTATCTTTTGAAACAAATTGGATATTTTTTGACTTCAGAAAGTTGATCACGGTATTCGCAAATTGTGATGAGGCTTTGTCGGGCTCATTATGAATACATAATCATCGTTCGCATGATATTTTTGAATGAATGGAATTAAAATTTTAACCAAACATTCCTTTTCAAAAAATTTTCTTTTTGATAGCCAGACTATTTGGCTTAAAATATGGTTCATATGGTTTTTTTTTCTTTTAAAACTTGAATGTAACTTCCGCTGCAGAATACCAGATTATGATTGTTTTTAAACAGAATTGGATTTAGTTATATTATAGAAATTTTATTGGCATTCAAAGTTAGTGCAAATTTTTAGTTGTAACCGTTAATTATTGATTACGATTACATTGCCCAACAAAATTGGTACTTTTTAAAAGCTCATAATTCAAATAAATAATTTTTAGATAATTTCAACACGTGGATTCCAAATATGTAACCCGTTTTATCATACCATCCTACAATTTTTGTAAAATACATAAAAGATATTTTGGCAAAAATATATTAATTTAATATAATTTTAATTAGAAAAAACAGTAACAATATCATAATTTATTTTAAATAATTATTACTAAATATTAATGACTAATTAAATAAATAATAATAATAATATAATTATATAATAAAAATCATTAATTTGTAAAAAAAACTCATTTTAGTGAAATAATCTTTTAATTTATATAATAATTGAAAGTAATTTACTTGTAAAATTTGTGTGGCCAAGTTTCAAAAGATAGAAATCGGTTGGCTTCAATGTTTAAAAAGTCTTTGGATCTTTCGAAAATTGAAAACCGAATATCAAGGTCCATCATTTGTAGTGATCTTATTCTGTAAATAATTGACGAAACCAAAGGCAAAGCGGCAAAGTTCTCTTTCATTTCTGCCGCTACTTCCAATACCCACTCATACAATGTGCTGATAGGACAAGTAAATGACACAATGTTCCACTGAAAAACAAAAAATATTTAATGAAGAAAACACGGGTATATTTAAATAATAAGAATATTATATTTAAAGAATGTTTAAATTCATAAAATAATATTTATAAGTAATAATTAATTAATATTTATAAGTAGTATAAATTTTAAATGATCAAATTACAAGCCGCTTATTTACTTTTTTATATTATTTTTAAATTAAAATATATTTTTTTATTCTCTCAAATATTTACAAGACTGTTTTAAGAATCAAAAAAGTTGATAAATTTGACTTAAGTTCTTCTAAAATCTTTTACAAATAAAAATAGAGATTTTCAATTTTTATTAACTATTCAAAATGATCTTCGTTAGACTCTGGAAAGTTTCATTCTATCAACATTATAATAATAATCTTAAACAATGTTTTAAGAACATTAAATATCTTTAATTTCAGATTTTAATCTTTAAACGGCTTTTTCCGGTGCAATATAATTTTTAACCTGCTAAAATGAAAATAATCTGAAAAAGAAGCTTAACCTTGTGACATTTTTCTACAGTAAACCCCAGATTAAATTTCAACTCAATTCAGATTCTTTTACTAAGTAACAAATTTTTCAATCTTTTGAAAAACATAAGAATACACTTATCGAAAAAAATTTTTCCAAAGTTAAATGAATTTTTACATCAGACCCTGTTTTATCATCCTTAGTCTACAGATTTGGTCATTGTTTCAAGCATGAGTAATCGTTTTATAGAAAAAATACGATGTTAAAACTGCCATAAACTTTGTAACCTCCAGAATTAAAAATTTTTATTTGATGAGAATAAATAAGCTTGCTTCTTACTTGGAACATTTTTATAATGAATCAAAGAAATATTGTTACAAATACTTCTTAGCAGTTAAAAATTAAAAGTTAAAACAGATATTTCTTTTGCAACGACTTATTATAATTCCTTTAAAAACGGTAAAAAAAAAGTTTAATGAAAAAATTAAATTACCAAGTCTAAACGTAAGTTATAAAAATTCAATTTTTTTCAATTCAAATTTTTAGATTTTATTCCACGTAGTTCTTGTGCCAATTAATTTTTTGAATTATATAATCACTGGATTGTCAATTTAAGCGAATTAAAATTAATATAGAAAATGAGGAATAAAAGAATCTTAATATTATTACAGAAATATTATAAATATTAAATAATCAATAATTAAATTAAAATGTGAATCAGAAAATTTATTAATAATCTTTAGTGATCAAAAAAATTCAATTCAAATTTTAATTTTTTATTTATCCAAAAACCAAAACTTAAAATAATTTGTGATTAAAATAAATAAAATTAAAACAAGAATTAGTGAAAAAATTTTTAAGTATTTAAAAAGAAGCTAAATTCATGAAAATTAAAACTTCAATTAATAAATTTAGTTTTTCTGGAAATATTTTTTAATACTTTTAATTACCTTATTTAAATTAAAATTTTGTGAAAATTATAATACATCATTAATGAAACTGAGTTTTAATAAAAATTACATTTTCTTGAATAACGAAAAATTTGAGTATTCCTTTAAGCTATAATTGCAAGTCACTCTAATTAAAAATTAAAAATTTAATTTAATTAATTTATCTGGGGTCCAAAATGACTCAATTAAAAATAATATGCTAATTAATTATTCCATTTGTATTCTAAATCCTGACAATAGAAAACTATTTACATTCATCAATAACAGTGATTAAACTTTAATACTGAAATAAAGATGTAAATTTAAATAATCCTATTAATTCTTTCGTGTTAACTATTTTTTAAAAAGAATTTTTTTCAATTTTTTAAACGAAAATGTCTCATTTAAAAAATGTAAAAGAGTTGACATCGTATATTTGTAGATTAAGTAATATATAGGTATGATACTAAAAATGTGTATCATATATATTAATAAATTTTTTTATACATCTTACTGTAGTAATAATATTAATTCCTTAGTAAGATTTATGTAATTTATAAATCTTGTCATTTTACAACAGATTTGTATCTGAAGAAATACAAAATAATAATTATTGACCTTGTGCAAAAATTTGACATTTTTTAAAATTTTTATAATACTGGTAAGATATTTTTAAAATTCATCATAAAGTATCTTTATCTTATGTGTAAGAGATACAGAGTAATGAATTCCACACGTCGCTATCAATTATCAAATGATCGCTCATTTCGCCAATCAGGGTTTTCCTATAGACAGATAAGTAGGATGATGTTGGAAAAATATCAGTTATTTGTTTCCCATATTGCTGTTCGGAAGATTATTTTAAAAGAATGTACAAATGGGACTGTAAGAAGAAAAACAGGTGGTGGTTCTAGGATGGCAGATATTTCAAAATATTGGCTTTGAAAAATCGAAAATATCAAGACGTTTCCTATCCTCAGATTTTGAAAAGATTACGTGTCAACATAAGCAAAACGACAATTTCTCGACGATTGCAGACTTTCAGGCTTTCCATCGATACAGGTGGAAAACGATGTTGATAAGGAATTTCAAAGTTTTTGAGAATTTTTAATTAAATATTGCAAAACATTTAAATTCACAATAATAAATCTGTTAGTGAAAATTAATCGGAGATACCGGGATTCGAACCCGGGACTTTCACATGCGCATGCACTGCTCTGACCGCTGAGCTACATCCCCCGACTAACTTTCAATTTATCTCACAAAATCCATAAAAGAAAAGATATTTTTGAAAATTCACCATATACAATAAGAGCAAAAAAATTGAAATAGTAATAATTGAATTTATTAAAACATTCGTGACTTATTTAAGAAATCAGTATTAGCAGATAATCAATAAATTTATTATTATGATTGGTAGATTTCTGATTAGGAAACCGTAAGAAAATTATAAAATATTTTAAAAGAACAATTGTAATTTCTAAGGACCAAAAAAATTTAAAATTCTTCACAGATTTTTCCTAATTAAAAAATGAATGAAATTTTGTTCGCTTATTCTAGTAGAATTTTGAAGACATCGATAAAACGAATTTAAGCAAATGAGTGAAGATAACCTGAATTATAAATTTATGAATTAAAAGAACAGGTTTATGAAAGTTTTCTGTTTTGCATCATTGTGAAACTTGATAGAAACTATTAAATAGTAGAGAAAAATAATTAAAAACCTTATGACAGCAAAACACAACAATGCAAATAAACACAACCTAAACATCTTTATTAAAATATTGAATTTTTTTCTCAACAGAAATTTTACGACTGTCTATTTTAGATAATTAACAAATTAATTAACTCAATAATTATATAAAAAGTTTAAATATCAATTTTCATTTATTGAAATTTATCGAAATTTCTGTACTTTTTCTAAATTTTGTAAAATCCTGAGGTGTTAAATATGACAAAATTATAACTTTCGTTAGTATTTTATTAAAAGCCATGTTTCCGTGTTTCACTAAACCCAAAAACAAAAAAAAATATTACAATGGTCAAATTTTGAAACAAATATTTTTACTGGTATCACCTTTAATACTACTCAATTCTGTCAGTAAATAATATTCACAAATAATTCAAAATTTTAAATTACTTAAAATTATAGTACAATTATAGCTCATTTAAAAAATCAATACTATAAAATTTTTAAAATATAAATAATCTGTGTATTGAACAATATTGTCTTATATTTAAAAAAAGATTAGTACAAGAAATTATATAATGACTGAATACATATTTTGGGACAATAACATTAATTTTGTAAATTTGAAAGAAAACATTCCTTTTCCAGATAAATAAAATTGGCTTAATGATGAAAAAAATTTTTATAATCGATACCTCATCATAAATTCAAAATAAAAAACAATAGACCAGTTATGATTTCTATTCAGATTTTTTCCACAACTTCCGTATTAAAAGAAATGTCTAGCTAATTAGAACAATTTTAACCAGACTGTACGGCACTTGAATATTATGTGAACAATATAAGAAAGAGTAAAAAAAATGTTAAAATAACAAATGAACTATTTCTTTCAATGTGATATTTAATTTAAAATGTCTGAAAACCAATTACATTTTTACTATTAACTAATATTATAATATAGATGACGCAATTTTATTTTAATCAAATTAAATAACCTTCCAAATATTTTCAAATTGCTCATTTTTATCCGGATCAAATGAGCAACTAAATCCCAACGTGTCTCGGTTGTCCCACTTTGTTTCATTAGTTTTCAGAAAATCAATAAAAACTTGTGATTCTGGCATTGGCAAATCAATAATTATTACTGCTCGAGGATTATAAGATGGGGTTTGCAATGCACTTTCAAATAAAATGGTGTCATGAAACTTTGATCGGCAATTAAATATATTGCCACAAGAAATCATAATTTTTTCTTTACCTAATACATCCAAGCAAATTGTTTTATTACCTATTATTAAATTTTATCAATTAATTTGTAATAAAAATACACTTAATTTTTTAAAATAAATCAAAATATACAAAACTACTTTTTCCTCGTTTTATGTCAAACGTTCGATTGATATAACCTGTGGCTGCTTCGATTAGGGTTATTGATTGATTACTTTCATAGATAATAACATCCAATGGTGGATAATAGCACCAATTATTAATTTTTGTACTAATATTAATTCTAAATTCTTCTTGTATTTCCATATGTAAACGGATTTATTATAGGACAAAACTTTTACAAATTATTACTTATTTAAAACAAAACAAAATATTGCATTTTTATTAAAAATTAAAGTATTAATTATATTTTATAAAATTTTAAATAATTATTATTAAAATGTGAGTTTTGATCTTCTTATAAAGTATTTCAATAATATATTAGCCTTCTCATCTATAAATATACTTTTTGAATAATTTCATAAAGAAATTATTGTAAAACATTATTATTTCTATTTTGTTTAATTCCAATATTTAGTTTTAATCAAAATACATAAACGTCTTTATGATTTATACATGATTTCTTCAATCATTGAAATTTACAGTCAAATTCATATGAATACATTTTCAATTCCAGTTATGTACAGATGAGATCCACTGCCTACCATTACCAGTGATTTAAATTGCTAGTGTAAATAGCGTTACCTTTCTCTTATCCAAAGTTGTATTTATAAAGACACCACTTCAAAACACTTTAAACATTCTTCAAGTAAAAAAAATTTCCTTTGAGAACTTTAAAAATCTTACAATATCTAAAATAAAAAATTTTATAGTGTTTTAAAACTAATTAATACTTTTCTCACTTTTATTATTGTTATTACTTTATTTTGGTTATTTTTTTTATTATGGGCTCTCGGCTACTTTTGCAGTCTTCATAATTGACTCTTCATGTTGTGCTTTTTAGCGTAGCTGACAAAATTATCTTAGAAGTCAAAGTTGTGGTTTAGTGCATTTAGGTTAGTACATCTATTAACTCAATTATTTAATTTGTATTGGCTAGTCTAAAAAGTTTCCGCCGATTTTGTTAATATAGGGTGAAAATGTTCTTTATGTAGTTTGATTGAAATTGATTTTGTTTAAATTTATTTTAATCTTAGCATTCAAATAACTTTAAAAAGTAGGCATTTTGATTAATTATTAAAAATTTATTCATCTTTAGAAATGAATATAAATAAAGAAGAAATGCGATACATAATGAAATTTTATTTCTTGAACGGTAAAAATGCTACACAGGTAACTAAAAAGATTAATGCTGTTTGTGGAGCGGATACTGTTTCGAATAGAACATCCCTTGGATGGTTCGCTAAATTTCATTCCGGAAATTTTGATGTCAAAAACGCACCTCGTTCTGGCCGACCAATCTCTGAAAAAGTCGAAAAAATAATTAGGAAGGTTGAAGAAGACAGGAATATAAGCAGCCACAAAATAGCTCAGGAATTCATCATTAAACAGTTTAAAATCATTTGGAGAAATGTGGATATACAAAGAAACTGGATGTATGAATACCGCATAATTTGACTGAAAAGAATTTGAAAGACCGAATTTCAATATGCCAAACATTGTTGAACAAAAAAAAAGATCGATCCATTTTTGAAACGTCTTATTACATGTGACGAAAACAGGATCAAGTACGATAATAACATACGAAAAAGGTCTTGGACAAAATAAAAAAATTGAATTAAGACATTTATTAATTTTAAAATTATTTGAAGAAATATTAATCTACATAAAAATATTCGATTCGAAAAATTAAAATAAATTCGGTATTATAATTATAAGAATTTTCAGATATTCAAACCTAATATACTGGAAATAAAGATGGGTTTAACATTTTTAAAAAATCTCAAATTTGCTCTTTTTTTCTTTCAATTTGATTGGATAAATGTGTCTATATGTAAAAATAATTTATTAAATTTTATAAATTTTAACTTATAGCATTTTTCATATTTTTTAAATCTATTTTTTGTGTTTTTAATAATTTTCAGAAAAATTGTTTTCCTTATTTAAATAAATATTATTATTTAGAATTATTGCTAAGCTATAAATATAAAATGAATATATTAAAACAAGAAACATTATTATGCTTACACTTAAAAAATAATTAATGATATGAGTAGTTTAAAGTTACAAAATTATTTCTGCAAATATGGTATTAATAAACCTTTTACTTTTGTTGATATTGGAAAAAATTTAGAATTTCCTTTAGAAAATTTATTAAAGATCAAATTATGTTGAAAATACTTTTAATTAATCGGTCAAAAAACATACTTGATATGATTGACCGGTCAAAAAAGTGACTTGAAACGAATCACAAAAAATAAAAAGTAAATAATTTTCTTTTTACAAATTTATTAAATAAAAAATTGATTCGCAGTTTCTCGATTAAATATTTTAGCGCCACATTCATTCATTTAGATATAATTTCAAGAGATCACCATAGTTTTCTTCCAAATCGATTCATTTTTGGTGTGAGCACCAGTCTCCCTATCAACAAAATTTATCTTGTGGTTGACAGTTCGATGAACATAAATTTCATCTTTAGACAGTTGAGAACATGGGTTCTCCAATTTTTATTGGATTTTCAAGAAAAAAATCTCACATTTCTTCCTCATTTCTGCACAGAAATTAATAACGACAGCTTTTGAAACACCCGTGTATTCAGGAATTGACTTTTATGATCTGCCCAGGGCCCGTCGCTTGTAGCTTCACAGCTATGACCCAGAACGTAAAACATTATATTTATTTTTATCCTTTATTTATTTATCTATATTTTTATAAAATCGAAAGAACAATAAAGGGTCAATAAGTAACCCTCAATGAATAATTCAAGGAATTGTATCCTGACTCATTCATCTACAGGGTATATATATATATCAATGAGGTCGAAAAGTGATATAGCAGTGGGATTTTTTTTGTACATATGGTATTTTCGGAATAATTAGGAACTGATGTGTTAAGGGAGTTGTGAATTCTTCATTCTAGACACAGATAAGTCTTGGTTTTTCTTTTATGTGTGTGAATGATGAGTATTTGTTGCACTCCGTGCTGCCCAAGATTGGTGAAAAAGAGAGAAATAAAATAAGTGACAACTTCATCATATCCTTTAATTTGGTACAATATATCTTTGATGTTTGAAAAGTTTGATGTTTCCTTCTTTTGAAAAGATATAGTGGGTAATACCAGCATTGGACCGCTTGATGAATACCATGATTTTTTGATGAACGTTCGGCTTTGAACAGAATTTGAGCTCTTCATCTTTCTCCAATCATTGCGATTTTTAGAATCTAATCCATTTTCGTTAGACGACACAATACGTTGAAGAAATGATTTGCCTTTCTGACGTAACAACAAAGAAAGACAAGCTTGAAGACTATTTGTTTTCTGGTATTCGCATAATTCATGAGATACCCATCAGTCAAACTTTTTAACTTGTTATTTTTTTTAAATGGTCCCTTCCTGCAGACATTGATTTCAAGGCTAACTCCTGAGTAATTTGAGATGAATCTTTCTTTACTAGAGTTTTCAGGTCACCTTGATTCACATTCGTCTCAGGTCGAATTACCTAACTACGCAGTAAATAAAAACAAATAAATTTCGAATTAAATTATTTAAATTATCAAATTTTAAACTTTGGATTTTGCAAATCCGACATTTCATCCTTATTGACCTAATAATAATATTTAAAAAATTATAAAAATAAAATAACTATGTTTGGTTTGCAAAAGCACAAACCATAAACATTGGAATAATAATATTAATAATAATAATAATATAATAATAATAATAATATAATAATTATTATAATAATAATAGACCTAGACAACGACTCGAGCAAGTTATTATAGATTTATTTATAATTTTTGAGTGATTCTTAATTATTTTTTTACATTCTTATGAAATTCATACTATTCCTAATCATACATTTTTTAGCGTTAATATTTTATTTTGTTCTTATTCATTCATTTGTGATAATTTGCGATTTAGGAGAATTGATTTTTGTGGACATTGAATCAGTTTGACTTCGTAATTTTGAACGTTTGACTAACACTAATTCTTTGACTGATTGCGATTTTTGTGTCACTTGTAACAGTTTAATTTTGCGTTTTAATAAAGTTTTACTGTGATTGTTTTAATTCAATTGGTTTCGAAAAAAGTTTTATTGTGGGAGTATGGATTCACTTGAGTTTCAATTTGTTGTAGCTATAATAGTAAAAACGAACACAACATTGAATAGTGAAGATTTTTTTGATTTCGAGCGAACGTTACACATATCAGTTAAGGAAAATAGTAGCAACTATAATAATAAAAGAATTATATGAATAAAACAATAATAAAAATAAAATAATAGTTAAAATATAATCGATAATGATACTAATCTTCGATGACAATAATAATATAAGGGCTTGATAATTTTGATTTTTCAAAAAAATATCACTAGGATGGAAAACAAACGGGAAAAAAGCAGAAGTCACGATAGATCATGGATTTGAATATCAAAATAAATAATGAAAAGTATATTAAAAGGAAAATTTTAAGTAAAACAGAATCCAACAACTTCTATTTCAATTTAAAAATTAAAATACGGCCGAATTATGTTCTACATTTTGAATTATTATTATATTCTACCTATTGGTCTTATTGAATACTACAAGAATACCAATTTAATAAAGCTGCTTCTCTTTTATTCTATTGTTATTCAGTTTTTTCACTCTAAACATCTGCAGGTCGCAGTCATGATTTTTGTTTAGAGTTGAACTCACTCAAATTTTTATACAGTTTGAACAATCGAAAATAATTTGAATAAACATGATTAATTATCCGTAGTAATCCTAAGATTTTGTTTTTTATCAAATTTATTGATTGTTTTTTTAATACCTAAATATTTTCTTAAAAACAGTTCAGACAAAATTCTTAAGGAAATATAGTTAAAAACTGAATAAAATTGGGAACTAAACATTATACACACTAACATTACACACTCACAAATCAGTCAGTTTATTAAAAGACCTCTGAACAGACTATATAGTAGGACAAATGAATACGAACACAAAAAGAAGGTAGACAAGTTCACAAACATACATCTTTTGTTTTTTTAAGGCTTGCATAAATAAACAATTCATTCCGAACAACTGCCTATTTAGCTCAAAATAGCTTAGATAACTTACCGTTTGATATGTACAAATCCTTTCTTTGATTGGTCATTTTAAATTATTGGAAATATAGCCAATCGAAAATCACGCTTGATTTCTTATTCATATTTATAACTCAATATTCGATAATAGCAGTTCTCTATGAATGACAGAAAGTCATCTCTGCCAACTTTTAAATCAGAAAAGCTATTAACGAAGTCAATCGATTCTTCAACGGTTTCAAGTTTGGAGATCGATGATAAACGGAAATTGATTTCTTCCTGTTCCAAAATTTACAACCCAGAACTCTGCAACTATATCGATAAACCACATTCATTTCCAGGAAGTAATTTGGATATTGAAAAGAATCTTGAAAACTCACATAAGTCCAATAGTTTATGTAGCAGTGAAAAATCGAATTCGAATCAGTCTATAACTGAAACTTTATTAAAGGTACGCAGATTAACACATGTCTACGACCAAGATGAGTTTTTGATTCCAAATTCTCTACCTTCAGAAGACCATGGAGTGACTATAACTCCTGAAAATATTTATACGAAAGATATATCAAAAGATGTACCTGAAGAAAACCTGGAAGCAAATTTAACAAAAGTCGGTGACAAAAATTTTCGATTGCCAACTAAAGCTGCTGCAATTTTGGGTGCCGATGATAACTCTGTTTATCAGTTTTCATTTGAGAGTTCCTTAAAGACTCAAAATACACTTTTCCTTAATCAAAAGATTGCTTATAGCAAGGTAATTATTTTAGTCACGTGTATTTATATTTTAATTAAGTAAAATTGAAAATTGGAAGAAAAATTTCCATTCTTATTTTTAATTAAAAATTGATTGACTCATTTATATTTATTTATATTATTATGATAGTATTATATACTGCAACATTAAATGTGGATAAATATATGTTCAATAAAGTGCTCACGATCTTGATTATCTTACTATTAATACTTTAATATTAGGTTGAGGGAAAAGTATATCGCTTTTTCATATACTAAATTTAAAGCAAAAATATTTTAAAATATCGACTAATGTTTTTATAGTTATTGATAAATAATAAGATAGATTATTATATTAAGACTTAATTTTATTATTTTAGGTTTGTTTTAATAATATAAAACGCTATTTAACAGACAATGAGTCCGTGGATAACAGAAAATCTCCAAAAATTATAACAAGAATTAAACTTGGATCGATTATTATGATTGATAGTTGGAAAGGGTATAATACTCTGAAGCAATAAATAGGTGTAATATCACATTTCCGAGTCAAATTTAGTGAAAACTATGTATCGTCAAATAATTCTGAAACTGTTACCCAAAAATATAGAATAATTTTGGAGTTCAATTAAACAGAAATTGAGTAAAAATCATTATAATATCTAGAAAGTTAACTTTAAAAAGTTATTTATATTGTCGATTTTTCATATAAAAGGAAATATAGTAAATTTTATTTTGACACTGTGTACATCATTTAAAAACTATTAATAATTTTTTTATATTATTACCAACCTTATTAACTTTTACATATATTCATAAAATCTCATTAAAATAAAAGCTTAAAATTTAATTAAAAATGGTATTTGAAAATATTAAAAATTCTATTTAAATCACCTTTTGAGCCATAATAATTAATAAATGATTGGAATATCTAACTATAAATACTTTGATTCAATTTTTATTTAACTATATCAGAGAATATGTTGAAGTACATGTTTCCAGTCAAATATTTCCGGTAAAAGTTTTGTAAATGTAAAAAAACTGAATTTTTGAAAAAATTCAATTTTAAAGTCATCTTGAATAAAAGAGTGAAACATCTGTTATTTACATTTCAAATGACCAAACACATTCTAATAAATAGTCAACCTCATAAACAATTAAGACACTCGAAAAATTAGTACCTTTATTCATACCTTTATTTTTAATTACCTCTTGAATCTTTCTTGGCTTGTGTTGGAGTCGCAGTCCTAAAGTCAATTTCAAAAAGAAATTAGAATCATCAATGATATTACAATAAAAATATAAATTTGTTGTTGCTGGGAACTATATTTACATTTATTTTGATAATTTGGCATGATAAGATCTAATAATTTATTTGGTCAATCAATTAATTTATTTTGGCAAAAATAATATAATGGTTACATTTATTTTGGTGATAATTAATTTATTTAATTTTTTTAAATAAATAAATAAAAATTATTTATAAAAAGTGTAATAAAAATAATAAATAAAATAATTTACCTAGGACATATTCACTCGAAAGTCAGAGACTGCGTCGTTGGGGTCATCCAATTGAGCTGGAAATCTAAAAAAAATAATATAATAATAAGAAAAGTAATGAAATAACTTGGTTCTGAAAAAATTGAACATGAATATATCTTTCCGAGGACAGTGGTCCTGTCGGAAATTTTTTTAGGGTTTCAAAAAAATATTATGTATTGTTATTTTAATCTGATATCAAATTACTAATAAAGTCATAAATCTATTCAGTGGATATTTATCAATAAGAAATTTCCGTTTACTATTGTTTAGAATAAAAAAAATCTAAAAAATTATATATATAAGATAGACCAAACAGAATTATATTGTTAGATGTAATGTATAAAATAGTTTATGATTATTCTGTCAGCAGAAAGAATACCTAGAACAAAATATTAAATAAGCTATTTTAGAAAAATAGGAAAAAGCTCTAACATTTCAAAAGTGATCTTATATATTTTCAAAAATAAAAAAGCAGAAAATTATATATTTACAATACTTAAATATAAATATTGTTAAAGTAAAAAGTAAAATATTAAATCGCCTATAAACTATGTTCTATTAAAATTAATTAAAAAAAATATTGAGAGGGAAGTTAAGAAAATTAAAAATATTAGAAATTCATTTCAAAATTCAAAAGATTCCACATATTTTATTTATAAATATTTTTATTATATTTTATATTTTATAATTTACTCCTATTAATAATGTGTATGTCCCCCTTTTTTAGACGCACATCCCTGGATCCTGGTAGTCATGGATTCAATTAAATGGTTGCATTCTTCGTCTGAAAGTTGATTCCACTGCTCACTGAGA
>JBBMKC010202838.1:0-13856 GCA_037834085.1 Bipalium vagum | reverse complement strand
ATTTTATTTCATCCAAGTGTTGATATTTTTGCAGCTTAAGGGACTTGAGTTTAAGTTCCTTTTTTGCTATATTCCGCTTGCTAGTCGCTGAAAGTCCAATTTCCGAGGCCATTTTGCGCATTGAACGCTTATGATTTCGCTTTACACGTTCTCGGATAATTTATTTATATCACTTTTCAATTTAATTCTATATTTTATTATCCTCTTCTTTACTTTATGCGATCTTAATTTTACTTTAATTAATGGATCATAATACCTCATTAATTAGTTTTTATTTATTTTAAATCTGGGTCATAAGACCACATTAATTATTTTTTACCTTACGAAGGTACTGTTACTTAATTTAAAGATGTTTATTTTTATTTTCGATTCAATGTATACTGGACCTTTTGACTGCGGGATTATATTCCAATCGTTGTGATTTGTGGATTGGGTAAAAATAATTATTCTTTGTCACTTTTATTTTTTTTCTAGATCCCGAAACTTTTATTGCAGCTTTTTTCAATTTTTTTTATTTTTAAATTTTGATTTATTTAATTTTTATTATTTTTTATTAAAAAAAATTTAACTTAAAAATGAAAAACATAATATCACCAATAATCAATATAACGGATTAAATAAAAATGTATTTCCTTAGAATTGAATTGATGTTCTTAAATTTGAATTGATTCATGATTGTTGAGTATGAAACTTTGAAATATAATGACCAAAAAACAAAAAAAATGTTAACTAATGCAATAGAAAGTATATTTTCTTTCATTTTGACTCTGCTGCTGTCACTTTCCACATAATCCAAAAATATAATAAAATCTCTCTCCCTACTCATCTGATTTCAATAAAAATTTATCACTTATTATTATTAGAAATGGAAAATTACAAAAAATAATAATCGAGTTGATAAGAATTAATCAATTTAAATTAAGCATAATTTTATACTTGTTTCTGGGTCTCTAATATTTATTCGTTTTTTTTTTCGATCTAGGAGTCCATATCTGAGGTACTTGGCTCACTTCTTTTTCGCTTTAACTCTTATTGAATAGCTTTTATTATTTTATTTTTGTTAGTGAACCGTAGCATATATCAGTATATAAATCTTTTGAAGCCAGATTTATATTGTTAGTGCTGCATAGAAAGGTTAACCCTCATCAACCTGCTTTTTTAAATTGATATTTATTTCAATAAGAAACAGCATTCCTACCCTTTGTTCTACGAACTAAAGAAGTCAATTTAAAAGAAAAGCGTTTAACAAGTAAATTCTGAACGACTCTTCAATATCAATACCTCCTTTGTGGGATCTAACATAATTGCAACAAAAAGACAATCGATACAACAGGAGAATCAATACTGGCATTTCTCTCTGATTATCCTTGGTGAAAAATGCTATATGAAAGCTGCGAAGTTCATTTTCGATCTGGTACACACGTTCTGAAAGGAAAACCCCTCTCATTAAATATCTCAATACTTTTCTTTCGTTTTAACTCTGCTGCTGTCACTTTCCACATAATCCAAAAATATAATAAAATCCCTTTCCTTACCCATCTAATGTCAATAAAAAATTATCACTCAAATTTATTTTAAATGGAAAAATCCCTGGGAATTTAATTTAGGAATTTTTATTTTTTTATTTATTTTCTTATTTTAATTTAAATTTTAATTGATAACCACAATAGTGTGGTTGTCTGGAAAGATGTTTTGATAGAATAATTTTATTTATTTATTTTAAAAATTAGCTATTAAACTAATTTAAATTAAATTACCATGGTTTGAATTATTTTTGAAGTCCATGATAGGCCTTTGCAAAGAGATATTTTATTTATGATATAGGTTTGGAACATCTTAGAAGCCAGATTGATTGAAGATATGGATAGATCAATATTTGGAAGAGAAGAAAAACAAAGAAAGTCGAAAAGATAGGTCAGATTGTTAACAAGCGAACGAAAAGACAGCTATCAGTGAAAAGAGAAAACCCGGCAGCCAAACCATCAGTTAAATTTGAAGTTATCGAAATACCAGACTCACCGGCAGAAATAGAAACTCAAAATCAGAACCAAATAATGGACACTTCTATGATGGAGAGCGATGGATCAGAGAGCGAGTTGGAGGAAAATAGTAAGGAAGAACGAGAGAGACAAGAGGAAAATAAGAAAATGGAAGAAAATTTCAATAGATTTAGGGAAATGTAAAAATCCCCACCAATAGATCTAGATAATTATGATAACGCGTTTGGAGTTATCACGAGAGAAGAATAAATAAGAAGCACACAAAACCCGGAAAGAGTCAGCAAGAGATGAAAAACATAACCACGAATTTCACAAAGAAAGATAGAGGAAAAAGATATTATCGTATTAATAAAGCAAATGTGTTGGAGACATCGGAAGAAGAAAGGACCAATAGGCAATCGTTAACATCAAGCCGAGAAAAGTTAAGTAAGTTATGCCTAAAGAATAAGCTTGTAAAAATTTTCGCAATGAGTCAGGAGAATGTCTGGGAATGGGTAGAGATAAACTTGAATTCGAGAAATAATGATCAATGAGAAGAAGTGATATTTATGAATGAAAAAGAATGGGGGGCTGCAAAAAATGAAGACGAAAATCAGAACGGGCCGGCAGCAGGGAACCAAATTTATTTTTTATAAATGAATTTGTGTATTTCTTTGAGCGAGTGAACACGGGTTTTTCTAATTTTAGTATTTTTATAAATTTTATGCTATTTTCAAATTTTATGCACTTTATGCAAAAATTAAAAATTAGACAAAAAATAGGATGTTTTTAAGAATTTCATCCTTAGCAATGGCAATCTCATAAATCCCAAGGAATGATTATCCCATGCTCCAGCCTCAGTCTGAAATCCAACCTGATTCTTAATAAATTCCATCTTCCACCAGTAGTATGGAAATTCCTTCTCAAAGCCGGTAACAACAATTTTGGCCTCAACTATCGCATCTTCAATCTTGCAAAAAACCGATCAGTACTGTGCCGCCACTGCAAAACCCAACCTGAATCCCAAGCACATGTACTGAATCATTATCCTGCCAAGTCGCACATCACCACCATCAAACACAACAAAGTCCTCTACAGAATTGTCGCTTCGCTACGGCAATTCGGCTTTGATGTGGATGTCGACCAACCTCCTAGCGAGATAAATTCCTCTCTGAGACCAGATATCCTCATCAGAAGATCAAATGCTCCATTAATCCATATCCTGGATCTCAAAGTCCCATATGACAACATCACCAACTTCACAAAAGCCAGGTAGGACAACAATGCTAAATACACTGGCCTCGTTACCGATCTGTCGAACACCATCAGAAAAGAAATTACTCTCGACGTGCTTAATATTGGCTCTCTGGGCTCATGGGACCCAGCCAATGACAACGCTTTGAAGAAGCTTGGCCTCAACGACCATCAAATACATCAATTGGCCCAACAAGCACTCATCACAGCTGTATTGGAATCCTTCCATATCTTCCTTGTTCATGTTAACAGCCCGTCAATTCCTCTCAGCCAACAATCGTCTGGCCCTCATACCCAATAGTGAACTCTGATTCCTCATGGTAGTACTCCTCCGATTCATATCCGTATCTATGTACAGTATTTATCCATACTATATTTAAAAACTATTATCCTTGTACAAATCTTTGTTGTACACATTTTCTCCCCTGTGTCTTATACTCCTTCATCTGTACATATTTACATCAATTTCCCCGGGTTATCCTGTTCATTTATTGACAGCCCCCGTGTGGTCTTTTTTTTTAAAAATGTAAATGTGTTTGTATATATTTTTTAATACTTTGTAAATTTCAAATTGTATAGTTATAAATTAACCTTTTAACTCGTGTTTTATCTCTACATTTTCTCCTTTTTACCGTGGGATTCCCCTATATAGCATTAACTTACAACCTTTAAAATCCAACTTACAGTCACTTAACTCGACTTAGCCAATATTACTACCGGTAATCTATCAGATGTTTCACTGAAGATTCACCTAAGTTAAGTTATAGTGCCCCTTTTTATCAAATCTGTTTATGTGTATAATAGTAGTTAAATTTTTTTTTTGGGAACTTTTAGTTGTGTTGTAGTCCATTTGGATCGACATCTTGACTTTCATGTCTCCAATGGCCACTGTCGTGTTTCACCCGACCTCTAATTTCAATCATCATTTTTGCGGATGGATGGGAATCAACTGAAACTGATACCATAACCGCCGGTAGTAAGCAGCAATGTGCTTTGTCCCAGAGCCCCTAATTATGAACTTACCATTCAGATTTAGATCGGCTGCTGTGAAGAAGACTTGCTAGGAGGTGGACTGAGATGCAGTTTTTGAAAACAAAGTTATTTCTACATTGAGTACTATGCTCGGCATAGTTCATGTGTTGTTGCACTTATAAATACAACTTTGCGAAACTAAATAAACTGCTCTTCTCAGTTTGATCAGCGCCTTGGGGGAAGTAAAGTACACCCGAATGTACAGTACCCTGCTGGTCACTTCCGGTTGAGATTGTGAAGCTGCATTGAAGATTATGGCGATTGTTGCTAGCGACTTCGGGTCACAGCTTTCTGCTTTTCTGTAGGAACTGTTCTTCTCAGTCGGATGACCGGTGTTTTTTATCCCGGAAAATGTCGGCATAGTTGGACGGTTCTTCAGTAGGGGGTCTGGGACTCAGCTGCGGTCACCTACCACTTCCGGTCAATTCCGGCTGGAGTGTTTTCGGTCTTTGCCGTAATGAAACCAAACCCTTAGTATGGTGGAGACAGCCGCTGACCCCTAGAAAGGTCTTGGGCGCCCCTCTGCTACAGGCTTTGGCCGCGGGATCATTAGCCCTCTGGGGGCAAAAGAATCGGGACGTGGGGGCCAGTTCTCAGCGAAAGTATAGGAACTGTCCTTCTCTGCGGGTTACGAAAGTACTAATGTGATAGTCGGTAAAGCATATGGTCATGATCATCTTGGATTGTCATTACAGACCACCAACCCCCAGACCGTGTGGCTTCACCGGTCTTCCGGCACATCTCCGTGTCGGAACCCCCCTCCGGTCTGCTTTTGATATTGAAGAGGTGTGAAATGGCCTAGTGTTGCACCGGCCTAACTGCGGGAACTTGTTTCAATCCAATAAGTTGCGCGGTTTTTGCATGGAACTTGGATCTATCCCCTTCTGTCTCCGTTTGGTCGGTTTTAGGGGCCCTATTTACTTTGTAGGGCTCCTGGATGACTAGGCTTGTGTGTTTGAGTGTTTGATTTTTCTCTGGTTGCGTTTTTGTCGCGCCTGTTCCATGGCCGTCTGATGTTCACAGATCCGTGGAACCGTGGGTATATAGCTCTGAAGAGGGTCACGTGCCACCGGGTCGACACGAGTCGATAAATTTCAATTTTCAATCTTGCTCACCCCGGTTTCCCTGTAAGGAAACGTCTGGGGAGTCCTACGGTCGTCCCAACGGCCGTGGGCAAGCCGAGTTGGCCGGTGGAAAGCCAACAGGAGGTGATTTAACTAATTTTCATAGTAAATATCGTTTTTTCCGTAATTCAATTTCAAATTTAAATAATAATGTTTCCCCATTTTATCTTTATAATAATTATTATCAATTTGACATCGAGGAATCTTTTTACATTAATTTTAACACCCAATATTGTCTAATTTTTAATAATTTCGTTAAAAATTTAATTTACAAAATGGCAAATTTTCATCATGTTAAGTTATAGTGCCCCTTTTTATCGTATATTTTTGTATATTAGTAGACTTTTTATACCTTTTTATGGGAACATTTTGTTGTGTTGTAGTCTATCTGGATGGACATCTTGACTTACATGTCTCCGATAGCTACTGTCGTGTTTCGCTCGTCTTCTAAATTCAACATTATTTTTGCGGATGGATGGGAATCAGCTGATACTGATACCGTCACCGCCGATAGTAAGCAGCAATGTGCTTTGTCCCAGAGCTCCTAACTATGAACTTACCATTCAGATTTAGATCGGCTGTTGTGGAGAAGACTTGCTCGGAGTTGACTGGGAACACAGTTTTTGAATTGCAAAGTTATCCGGACTACAATGAGTACTATGCCCGGCATAGTTCATGTGTTGTATTAGTTATAAATAAAACTTTGTGAAACTAAAAACTGTTCTTCTCAGTTTAATCATCGGCACTGGGAAGTCGTGTTCACTATGTGTGTTCAGTACCATGACCGAGTATTACTGTATAAAACAGTCGGATTGAGGGAGGTCGATTTGTACATATGGACTCAACCATTATTACCTAATGGTTACCTATTATCATCCTAATCTTGCACCTGGATCGGATCTATGAATTTTAGAGAGATTTTGCGGCCCATGAACCCTGTCTGCGGCCAATGTCTTAATCTTTTCGGCGGTCACTTAGATTGTAGAAAAGTTGTCCTTAAATCTAGTGTACGTTGAAAAGAACATTTACTAAAATGGCTTAAAAAATGTTCCGTAAACTCAGTTTACCTAAAAAAAAATTGTTATGTGATATTAAGGGAATCAAATCTTGTAAAAAATGAGAACTGTTAAGTTTAAATAAAATTATTTTTTAGACAGCCAAAGCCTATAGAAAATTTTTTTTTCACTTTAATACAGTCAAAACCGAATAAGTTCACATGGTTTTGATGTACCGAATTTTAGTCCTGTTTTATGTTATTGAAAACCCGATAAGTGCACATGTTTGAAACACGACTTGCTACTTCTGTATTAAATTATGACACATCAAATTAAGATTTTTTTAAAAATTATTATGATGTTATAATGTTATTATTAATAACATAATAACAAATAATAATAGGAAGATCAAGAAAAAGGAGAAAAAGAATATGTCTAGCGAAAGGCTTGATTTCAGACCCTAAGAAAAATCCATGCCTAGTTTGAGCAGAATAACAGGGAAGCAAGAACTTTGGACGAAATAAAACATCAATTGTTTTCATTGGGTACTACAAAAAGGTAAAGACAAAAATATTCTATTTTTTACTAATATTGTTCTGTTAGGTTTTGGGTGGATGTGTGTATTTTATCCTAATCTGACTTCATAGAGAATTGTACTGATCAAAAAATTTTTTTTAAAAATGATTCTTAAATATTTTATTTTAAAATACAATTACATACAATTTTTTAAAGTTTTAACAGAGATAAAATGACACTATTTATAATCAAAAAAAATATCAATCTGCACTAGGAAATATATACAGACGTCCTGAAATAAAAAATCGAATCTGATAACTAGTTTATCAGACCGTAATTTTCTGAAATTAACACAAAAAGAAGAGAGGAATTTAATTTATAAAGACAAACAACGGGAAGTAATATTCACGCTCTGTTTAATTAATTTAATTAATTAATTATAGTGAATAATTAATAATTCACTTACTCGTTTTTACATTTTTTATGAGTTCTAATAAACTCCAATAGGCTTTTGTCTTTTCAAAGTTTTAACTTTAATTATAAAAATTCACTTATTACAACTCAAAAGACAATCAAGGCTTACAAATCTAAGAAAGACTTAATTAAAACAAGTAATACAATTCAAGTCGATTTTTTTCAGTAGAAAATGAAAAGAATGCTAATTCATTAAAATTTATTACAGAAAATCAAAAAAATCAACCAGAAAATATTAATTAATATCAACAATATTTAAAAACTAATGATTATTTTATATGGTTTATATAGAGATTATAGACAAATGGTAGAAAATACAACATTATTAGGTTTCGTATTTATTTTTAATCAAATATATTAAATTCTCCAAATTAGTTTTTTTACGATTTAATATAACATTTACATAATATTTAAAAATAAAAATAACCAAGTTGACTTGGTCAACTTTGCTCAACAATTACATACATAAGAAACGTGTATGCAAATGTTTGGAAATTACATATAAATACATACATACAAATAAAATATTTGATGGATTCATCATTTTTAATTTTTTCAAATTTTTTTATTATTTAATATTTAAAATTAAATTCTCTTTCAGTTGGTTTAATTCTCATTCTGATCCAATTATTGATTTAATTGGTTTTTGGAAATATCTCGTAAAGTAAATCGATGACAT
Organism: Bipalium vagum; assembly: GCA_037834085.1. Lineage (NCBI taxonomy): Eukaryota > Metazoa > Platyhelminthes > Tricladida > Geoplanidae > Bipalium > Bipalium vagum. The sequence continues at coordinate 5,803 of JBBMKC010202838.1, read as the reverse complement.
TTTTTAAAATTATTAGCATATAATTCTCTATCTAAGTGCAAAAAAGTACATGTATTTTTACCATTTTAAACCCTATATAACGTTTTTTCTATATAAGATATTAAGATTAAATTTTATGTGGGTGTGGATTTTAAGATGTTCTATCTGATAGAAGTAAAATAAATTTCAAAATATGGTTAGACATTTATGATGATTATCCGAATTTTACATGTACTTTAATTAAAACGAAATTAAAATACTTATTAAAATTTTGTTGAAAAAAAATTAAACAACTTAAAAACTTTAAATATATTTTTATATTTTTTTTGGTGGCGCTAATATTGATTTGTAATATTTATTGATAGTCCAAGATATTGTTCATGAAAGTCCCGGAAACATCAACGAGAGAAATTGCCCATCGACTATTGGTTTCTGAGTCAACAGTAAGACGAACGGTGCACAAGTCCTACATCATGAGAAGAAGACATTTTGTATTTGCAAGAAGTAAAGAAAATCGTTTAATCCGCTTGAAGTGTCTTTTAAACAAAGTCAAGCATCCTGATCATCCAAACATGCTATGGTTCTTTTCTGATGGAAAACGTTTTATTCAAGATCAAAAGGTTAATAGGAGGAACGATCGATGGCTGTTCTCCAGTGCTTCTGAAGTCCCTAATGTTATGCACACCAAGTTTCCATCATTTTAATGATATTGGGTGTTGTGAACAACGAAGGTCATGTTATGTCTCCGTATTTCTTTCCACAGGTACTTAGAATTAATACATCTCTTTATATCCAGTGTCTGGATACATATTTGAAGTCCTGGATTAAAAATATTGCCCACAGAAGGCCTGCCATACAGCATTAAAAATACAAAAATGGCTATCGTTAAATTTTAACGACTATGTCACTACAAACTTATGCCCACCTAGCTCACCCGATTTAAATCCTTTGCACTATTTCGTATGGGGCGTCGTAGAGGACACGAACAAACATCCTCAAAATACCAAAGATTCATTACAGGCTTCTATAAGTTATGCTATGATAAATATGAACAAAAATCATTTTATCGTGGCTTGTAAGCTTTTCAGAAGCCGTCTTGATGCTGTAATTGACACTGAAGGCGATTTTATTGAATAAATAAAACTTGTGTACTTAAAACAAATAAAGTTTCTAATATTGCTTAAAAATATATACATTCTTTTCATTAAAAAATATTACCTACCTTTAATATCAATTTTTGTCCTCAAATACTTGACGCACTCTGCATATTGCAATTAATCTACTTTATTAATTTTTGATTAATTCTTTGGAATAGTTAAAGGTCTTAAATTTTTCAATTTATTACAAAATTTTTGGAAAATGTTTACTTTAGTTGAGATGAAATATTTTAATTTTTTTATATTTATGTTAGTTTTTAATAATAAAAATTAATAATAAAAAATTTTCTTTGCGGAAAACAATTTTTCACATAAAAAACTTAATTTAAAAATTATAATTATTTTTTGTTTATATACACCAGTTTAATATATTTCTAGGTAAATAATTAGTAAAAATTTAAATTATTATTCTATATATATGATAAATTTAGTAAAACTGTCTAATTTAGCTCTTTCCATTGCAATTAATCTACTTTAATACTTTTTGATTAATTCTTTGGAATAGTTAAAGGTCTTAAATTTTTCAATTTATTACAAAATTTTTAATGTATTTTATTATTTAAATTAAATTTTGGAATTGATAAAACAATCTATATGCCAGTATTTTCCATGATTTTCCCAAGTCAATTCCATCGTAAAATTGAAATTGAAACAATTCTTATAGAAAAATCAAAACTACATCCAAATAATTCTTATGAATGTTTAGATTCTCTTTGTCCTTTTAAAATGCAATTTAAGGTAGTATATAAAGTTTATTTAAATTTTAACATTGTATTTTCTTGTTATCTATTTCTATGATAATCATTATATTTTATTTTATTTTCTGGAATATTTCTATGATTTTTAATATTGGTTAGATTACAATATTTAAAATTATTTAATTTTCAATAAAATCTGTAATTTTTTTTATTTGAAAAAATTTATGACATTCTTTTGTTTTTATTTGAAAAGTAAATTTGTTATTTAAAGCTTCCCCTTTATTGATATTGAAGTTCTCATTTTCCATTTTTAAAATTAATAATTGTGATATAGTAATTATATTTAATATGTCTTTGCATGATTCACTCCATTCATTATATTTAATGTATGATTAATTAAAAAATTAAACATAAAATTAAATTTTTAATCTTCCTAAGGAATAATAAAATTTTCGATTTCTAAATAATCGTAAATATCTTTGTTTTGTCGCGGCTACTCGTCTAACTTCATCTGTTTGTAATATTTCGGATTGTCTTCAATGGATTAACGGTGGTAAGACAGAATGATCTTAGGTTTTTTTTATATTAACCCTGTCTTTCAGATATCCCCACAAAAAAAAATCTGGAGCCGAGAAGTCAATTGAACGCGGAGGTCAATTAAATTCTGGATTTTTAGAATTTTTTCATTTACCGAAAATTTCTCTGAGAATTTTCATTGTTGCTTTTGCAGTGTGCGCAGCTGCTCCATCTTGTTGACACCATGTCTGTTGATTATCTTAAATCGCTGGGTGTAAAATCATTTCAAGCATTGTCCTATACCGAGCACCGTTAATATTTTCTGCATGACCTTTCTCTTTTTTTTAACGCCTTTGTTCACCCGCCATAATCTAGACCCATTTCTTGAAAGAATTGTATGCAGTGATGAAAAATAGGTTTTATATGTCAATTGTAAACGTAAAAAGCATTGATTAGGTTCTGGTTCCAACGACTAAACCGGGTCTTCATCCGGAAAATGTTCTTTGAATTTGGAGGAATATGAAGGGAATAATATATATGGAGCTCCTGAATATGTGTGAAACCATCACTAGTGAGATATATTGTCGGCAATTAAGTGAACTACGTGATTAATTGAATCTTATCACACTATCTTTGCTAATTGACAAGGTATTATTCTTCTTCCTCACCCACCATATAGTCCAGATATGGCTCCAACAGATTACCGTCTTTTCTATAATTAAACCCCTTCCTATATTAGAAGTCAGGGTGGTTTCTATTGGCTTTTAATATACCGTTCAGAAAAAGTTATACCTTAGATTTAGAAAACAGGTTGTGTGGAATGCATTGAGTTGGTAAGAAATATAGATTGGATGAGCGAATGGTACGCCGTTGGAGAGTTTGTTTCAAGAATAACTTATTGAATCAACTGATTTGCTAAAATACAATCCCTTCCTATATTAGAATCCACGGTGGTAATTAAAAGATTGGGGACAGGAGAGAAAAGGAAAAAGTTCTGAAATAAACAAATTATCAAAAAACTGGAGTTCGCCAAAATCACAAAAAAAAGTTTCAGTTTACGTTTTTATTGATGTGCTAAATTTCCTGAATGAAGGCCATATTGAGAAAGGTATTGCCAATCTGGAAAATTCATAATTATTTTTGGGAAAGTTTATTATATAAATATTACTAGTCTCGTAACAATACACAAGTCATTGAAAAATGAAAAACTATCAATTTTTAAAGTGACATACGGAAGTAAAAACATCTTTTTCAAATTTCCGTAATATCACTGAAAACGGATACCAAAAATCAGCTTTGCAAAAAACCGGAAAATTCATTTTAAAAACAACTAATCGAAAATTAATAAGAAATAAGCAGAAATTCGATAATAATAATATTAATCGATGTTGAATTAGTAACAGATAAATCATTTCAAAAGAGAAAATCATTAAAACACGTTACGGAAATCTATTTTACAACGATAATTGAAAAAATTTTAAAATTATTATTGAAAATATCCATTAAAAAAATCGCACTGACCTATAGATTTGACTTCACCATTATCCTCGAGCAGATATGCCATTCGTAAGCACAGTGGCTGAGAAAAATTGTTGGGAATTTTTTTCAACAGCTTGGATATTTATTTCAGACCATTGAATGAGCAGGGAATAAATTGTTCAGATTCTATCTCAAATCGGTATTTAACGGACTGTTTTGGTGAATCTGAAACAAATCAATGGAAAAGGTGCCGCCAATTCATGTTTTAACAAGATGACAATCATTTAAAATAATTTTAAATATAATTTTTTACAATATTAAAAACAATTTTCGTTATTGGAAACTTTTTTTACCTCTTACTCCTGATAAACCTATTCCCAAATTTCTCTGAAATCCCCATCCAAAACTGGAATATTGGCAGATAACAGTACCATCAAAATCACATTACAATAACATTTTAAATTATTGAAAAAAGTAAAAAAAATTAAATTCATAATTCCCGGTTACATTATAAATTAAAAGAATAGACATTTTGGAAATTCTTAAAGTTGAATTAATATAGAAATTAATATGTAGAATAAATAGCACCCGTTGTGAATTTTTGGCTGTTATTTAATATTTAGTTAGACATTTCAATATGATCAGTTAAAATAAGGTAATTTTATGTATTTTTCAGCTTGTTTTATATTTAAGTATTTAAATTGTTAATTAATTTTTTCCTTGTGTTTTAGGCTCTGAAGCAATTAAAGCTTTATGAAGACTGGATAAAGCAGATACATCAACAAATTGTTTCTACGGGGCGATTCTGTAATTTAATTGTGATTCGACCGGTGACTCGTCGACATCGTGGCCGGTAACATTGATAAATTGATACGAGACACTGGAATTATTTCTAATTCCGTTTCGCCATTATTATTCAGTTTCATCCGCATTAAATATCTGTTCTAGTATGTAGGTCTTATTTTATATAATTTCAATAAAATCTTAAGTTAATTTTTTTGCTGATTCGCTAACAGCCGACGCAATTTCTTCCAGAATTTTTATATTATGCAATGAGAATTTTTAAAATTTCTTTCAGCAACGAAATTGTTAGGTGATTATTGATCTTCTGATGATTGTTAAAGTCTCTTTAAATTAACTCGTGTTCAGTGCTCTATTTGTATAATCATTATCACAGAATCACTCTAAAGAAACTGAACGGCAAGTGATCTCATATCGATGTTCGTCTAAAATCATTAAAATATAATAATCACTCAAATGAGTATTAAAATATTATTTAGCATTATTTTCCGCGAAACAATTGTGTAATATCTTCTTCAGTATTGTAAAATTGCATGGGTCTATCCGAATTTTCGTAGATTTCAGATATGTAAACGCCATAACAGAAAAATAAACTTTCCCGATGCTAGACATGCAAATGCTACTGGATTGCTTGGCTGATTCAAAATATGTTTCGTCAATATATCTGGACAAAGCCTATTACTAGGTAGAATTGACGGATAATGCTAAAGCAATTACAGCACTTAGCACCAAACAAGACCAATTTTTTTCAAGAAACAAGCGAAATCTTATCATTATCCCAGAAAGATTTCTTGATGATTTTGTGATGGGTTTCATGCCGACCTATGTCATCTTGGTAGCAAGAAAATATTCAACTATCTGAAAGATCATTACTGTTGGCCATATTTGTGGAATTCAGTCAAACTATGTTTAGAAACCTGTGATGTTAGTGCCAAGAGGAAAATTGATCAAACAAGCACTCAAGACATCTTTATCCCGAGATGAGGTTCACATTTCTTAGAGCAGATCGTGGTAAACGTACTGTTAAGATCCTAAGTTGGATGGATAAGGAGATGTTAAAAGCGGAGCTTAAATTTAGCTTAGGCCTCAACGGTTAAAGGTTGCTTAAGGTTGTGTTCGATTAATTAAATAAACTGAGATAACGAAATTGGTTTAATACTTTTATTGAATTCG
>JBBMKC010202827.1:0-13856 GCA_037834085.1 Bipalium vagum | reverse complement strand
GACGAATTGCAGCGAAGAAACCATATTTAAACGAGCGACATATAAAAAATCGTTTAAAGTGGTGCAGAGATTATAGCGAACTCCTTGGAATGGAGTGACTTTTTCTGATGATAGTCGCATAGAACTGTTCTCTAGAAGAAGACAATACGTCCGCAGACCGCAAGGATCAGGTATAGTCCAAAATATACCACGAAAACGGTGAAATTCGAAGGTAATAGTATCATGGTTTGGGGTGCAAATAAAGAAGATGGCACCAGAGTTCTGGTAAGTTGTCCGGATCGGATGTATTTTTATGCCTAAAAGGATGTATTGAAAGGAGGATTGCTCCAAATATATGATGCAGAGAAAATATTTCAACTAGACTGAGCTTCATGCGACAAATAAAAATTGGTGTCTTCTTTTTTGGGCATGAAAAAAATCTGCGTACTCAGTGATTGGCCGGCTCAATCGCCAGATTTGAATATAATTGAGCCGTAGTGGGCTGACCTAAAAGTCAGAGTTTATAGCTGTAGGCCGACAAATATTGAGGCACTGTGGAAGAATTATTGAAATTTCATTTTTTTAAGGAACCATAAATTTCATTTAGTAAATAACCTATTTTATTCATTTTAATCGGAAATTTTCTAAAATTATAATTTTAGGATAAGAATTTCCAATAAGAATACCAAATATAAAATAATCATTAAGAGAAAAATTTTATGTTTAATTTGGTTTGATCTTAGTTTGAAAAGTGGTCTTTTCGTGTAAACTTTCTTTGAACACTTTTAATTCTTTTTTCATCTATTCTATGTTTTCATTACTATTTTGCATGATCTTATTTGTCAATGACCATTAAAATAATTTGAATTTTTAAAATTCAGATTGAAATTTTTTCAGTGGATTTAATGAGATTTTATTTTTTCGAAAATAGATATTATATTATTTTTATATATTTGCATTTTTTGTTTCAAGATTTGTTTCATCTTGAATAAACAAACTGTGTTTTTTATTTAAGTTAATTTTTGTTTCTCTACGAGCAATAAATATATAAATTGGTTCATTAGAAACATTAAAAAAATTGTAAAGTTTTTGTTGTACCTTCTGTAAAATTATTATTTTCCTTAATATTAAAAATTGAATTAAAATAGAAAAAATAATCTTTGATAACAATTTTTCAACATTATTATAGTCAGAAATTTTATCTATTCTCAATGATAAATATGATAAATTTTTAAGTTCGTATCAATCTTCTTAAAAAATATATAATTCAACTTATTATAAACCAATTCATAATTAAAATTTGGATCTATTATTAATGGAATTTGTAAATGTCTGATTTTTATTTTTTATAAAAGATTTTTAATATTTTTGATAAAGTATTTATTAATTGTTGTGATGATTCTTCATTTTCATATTTATTAGATGGATTTAAAATTGAAAATATAAAAAACAAAATAATTAAATTAGCAAAACAAAAAAGTTTTGGTTAATGCGCTAATTAATTGAAATTATATATTTTGTTAAAATTCTTTTATTAAATGTTAGGGTTACGATTAGGTGGGGTTTTTTTATTAGCTTTATTAAAATAATTAAAAATGTAAGGTTGTGATAAGAATCATATATTTGAAAATTGCCTAACTAAAATTTTAAAAATTGCATATTTTCAATTTTGAGATTTCATGACAATGAAATTTCTAACAATATTATTAATCATATATTAATCATATTATTATAAATGAATGAAGAATTTGTACTTACGTTTTATATATTCATAATTTTTATTTCTTTAATTTTATTTTTATATTGTTAATTTTGTTAATAAAATAATTTTTTTAGTATAATATAAAATCGTTTAACATTAAGATTTCTTAATGGTTGATAAAAAAAATAACAAAGCTCTTATGATTAATAAGCTTGGTTGTTTTAATTTTCTAAGGCCAAGGTCATTTATTGCTTTTGACCAAATTTCTGATTTATAAGTTGGTCTTCAGGTGTAATTTTACTTATTAAGATAAAAGTAACAGTTTCATAATACTTTATAATAATATGGTTATTTTTTTTTAGATGTCATCTAATAATTTGCTTTATGAACCAAGTGATATCATCAAGAAAGAGGCTCATATCAAAAAAGAAAATTATAAAGAATTATACGAAGAGTCACTTAACAATCCCGATAAGTTCTGGTCTAAAATTGCCGAGGATTTTTATTGGAAAAAGAAACCAAACAATCATGGCGTATTACAATATAATTTTGATATTAATAAGGGTCAAATTTACATAAAAGCATTTCAAGATGGATTAACAAATATTTGCTACAATGCAATTGATCGACACATTGAAAAAGGATTGGGTAATAAGATAGCATTTTATTGGGAAGGAAATGATCCTGCGGATTCGAATAAGTTTTCTTACAGCTATTTACATTCTGAGGTATTTCAATATTACATTGATATGCTAACACGAATATTTAATGTTACGAATAAAATAATTTATATCCAATTTAAAATATATAAAACATAATCAAGGTATGCAAATTCGCCAATCTTTTACGATCAAAGGAGTTAAAGAAGGGAGATCGTGTTGCCATATATATGCCAATGATAGTTGAATTACCAATTGCCATGTTAGCGTGTGCGAGAATTGGAGTCATTCATTTGGTTATCTTTGGAGGTTTTTCTGCAGAGTCTGTAGCCGAAAGGATGGCCGATGGAATGTAAGGAATCATTAAAATCAATTTTCTTTGATTTCCTGAAGTTTTGTTAATCGTTGGTCGTTTTCAGTAGTTAATTATAGAATTATATTTTCCAATATTTTGATAATTCGTTTAAACATTAAAATAAATAATTGTTATCGAAATAATTTATGTTAAAATTCTTTTTGAATGTGTGATAAATCAAAAAATCGATGATAGAAAAATTCTTCTATCCGGAAAAGAAACATTTGTCAAGAAGGAAAGAATTTTTCTTTCCTCCTCCTCTCCCGCCCCATCGATTTCGATATAATTTTTGTCTTGTTCATCATTATCGAATATTTTTCGGTTCAATATCGCCTTTTCAAAGTTTTTTAAAGTGCATTTATATTATTGTAAGAATTTATTTTATTGATGAATTATTTTGCACTTTTAATTCGTTTTACGGAAAGCTTCTTGAAGTCAATGTTACATTTATAAACCAAAAATTTATTGAAGACGAAATTTATAAAAATTGAAAATGAAAAGAAAAATTAGAATAAAAAAATTTATTTAAGCCACCTTCTGTATTATACCACTTTTCAAGTAGAATCATTATTCCGTCACTCAAAACGTTTTGTATTTTTTGCCGAAAAATGATATCAAATATTATTTATATTCCTTCATTGAACTGAATTTTACTCAGTTGAGAGAACTCAAATAAAACATACAGAAATGATAAGCTGACTTTGTCAGCATTTAATTAAATTTAATATTCAATTACAATGTTTTGTAAAATATGTAAAAAAAATTTCCCATACAATATAATAATTTGACTAACAGCCTCGTTTGGTAATTGCCTTGTTTATGAACTCTCACTTCCATTTCTTAATTCGATCGGAGCGTTTACCTCAAAATTTTCCCAACAAGTTTCAAGTATGTCATTGGTTCCTGAAACTAGGCGACAGTTAATTTTGACAGTTTTATAGATTGAATATTGAATTATTATATTGGTAATGTTTATTTTTATAAAAATTGCGTAATACACAAATATTTAAAATATCCTTTGACTGTAATTAATGTTTTTTTCACTATTATCATCATCAATATCATCATGATTCAATGTATAAACTATTGATTTTATTAGGTGTAAGGTACTTGTCACGTCTGACGGTTGTTGGCGAGGGCTTAAGTTTATTGATTTGAAAAATATAGCAGATCAGGCAATGGAAATCTGTGAGAAAAGAGGCAAACCCATCAACCATTGTTTTGTAGTGAAACATGTCACTCAAAATATTGCGGGAAAACCGGGAGATGTTCCTGGATGTCGTCCTGCTAGGTATTATTTGATGTTTTTTTTCAAAAAAATGGAATAATTCATTCTTATTAATTATGTTGACAATTTATTATTGATATTATATAAATCAATTTATAAAAGTTTGAAATTTAGAGTTGAAGATAATTTAAAATTGTTTATTATTTTATAAAATCTTTATTAAAACTATTGATTGATATCTTTCACTTTAATTCGCTCAATCAATTGAAAGTCAAACACGAAACCTTTTTTCACATGAACTCTAATGAATATAATTTTATCTCTTTAGAGTGGTATGTCTTATTTTAATGTTTTAATAGTTTCAATGTCAAATTGCCAGAGCTAAAGTAATTGATGGATTGTTGGTGAAGTTAAATTCACAATCAATTCTTTCGTGCCGTGATGAAACATGAACAAATTCTTTTGTTTCTGATGAACTTTGAAATATTTTTTCTGTTAACATACTTCTCTGTTGCAAAATTTGTGCTGGTAAAAGAATCGTGATTCTTACTAACGGTAACCCTGTAATTTTATATTGATTATATATATTCTTAAGAAATAGGAAGCTTGATACGAACCCAAAAATTGATCATTTTTTCTTGAGAGTAGATAAAATTTCTCACTGTGAAAATGTTGGAAAATTATGAAAAATGTTATCTAAGATTATTTTCATTTTTTTAAACTGTGTCAATTTAATTTTTTGGAAATCAGTGAAATTTCATTTTCAGTTCACACTTTAAATATATGTTCCATTTCCATTGTAAAGTGTATAATTATTTCTGAATTTTTATTCTGTCTCATTCAACATGTTTTCAAGTATTCAATGTGTTTTGTCTTACTGCGATTTAAATAATTTCAATTTCATAATTTTATACGTGCAGCGATTTAATCTAAGTAGATCAATAATTAGAAAATTTTTAATTTTACTTTATTGATTTAATTTTAATTTTATTCAAAAATAGTTATTTATATAATCGATATTATGGGTGAGATCGCTTTGCAAAATTTTGAAATTTTAAATATAAAATCAATATCACAAAACTTAATTGAGTTTTACTGTTCATGTCTTAAATAAAAATTTTAAAGATTTATTCAAATCTTCAACTTTGCATGTTCATTGAATGAAAAATATAAAATATTTGATTATAAAAATTGATCCAAATATTTGCCTTTTCTCTGATGTTGATTTTTTATGGTTTGATCAGCCAAAAAGTAAACTTTTGTGAAATATTTTTAAGACAATTTCACATTTTGATTTTGATGAAGAAAAATGTTATGCTTAAAACCCAAAAATCCATGTGAAAATCTATAAATATTATTGTTATAGTACCACACTTGGTTCTTTATTTGATTATATTTATTAAATCAATAAAAATTTGTTATTTATTTAATATCAAAATAAAAAATTATAATACTTCTAAGTTAAATAAACCTTTTTCTTTTTACTTTCAATGCCGAATGAAATAGTCTGATTTTGAATGGCGCCAACCGATTCTGAAATAACTTTCTTATCATGTTCTATTTCAAAATTTATTATTTGAGTTTAAACAAAAATTTTAATCCAAAGGAAATAAAAGTCTAATTTTTAATTGAGTTTTAGAAAAGATTAATTTTCTACTGAATTTTTCTTCTAATCTTCTACTCTTTAAGAGTAAATTATTTTTGAAACTTCATTCGAAATGTTTTCCAGAGTTTGACGATTGTCTCTGACAAAACTATAGACTGTTATCTAATTGAGAAAAACAATATTATAAAAAATATTGGTATTTTTAGTGTTTCCAAGCTGGAAAATATTGGGAAAACGAAGTTGTAAATAAGTGTCATAAAATATTTTAAAAGTTCTAATTTTCCATGCATAATTAATTATTGTTACCACAAAAGTACGTTTAATTTTAATAGCGTTTTGATCGTAAAGTAATTTAAATAATTTCATAGACAAACGGACTGATTGACATTAATCAAAACGCCAATGATATACAATTACTTGCGTTTATTACGGAGTCAAATTCTTATTTCAACGTCTGACTTTGAGAAGGAACTAACCTGTCATTTACTTAATTAATTATTTTCATTTTGTACATCGGTTTGCTTAATTAATTAAATCACAAGAAATGATCTTTCTAGTACAAAGCGCCAGGTTTTAAAAGAAATGCTTTAATTAAAAAACAAAAGTATTCTTTATAAAGTGATGAAACAAAGAACAAGATTGGCGTACATCAAGATGTCTGTGTATGTCAACCGAGATAACATCAGCTTTAAGACAATATGTATATCAATATCATTTGGTATTCAGCTGACCTTATTTAATTTAATGGTGAACTTATTATTTTTGCTTTACAGAAATGTGACCATCAATATGAAAAGTCCTCGCGACGAATGGTGGGACCAGGCCATGTCTCAGCCTAATTTGTTGGGCGACAGTCCAGTTGAATGGGTAGAGGCTGAACATCCTTTGTTTATATTACATACAAGTGGCAGTACTGGCAAACCTAAGGGCATTGTACATTCCACCGCAGGCTACATGATTTACACTGCTATGACTTACAAATATGTTTTCGATCACAAAGATGATGATATTTACTGGAGCACGGCCGATATCGGTTGGATTACGGGTAAAATTATATTTTTATTTATTTATTTATTTGTATTCTTGAAAATTATTTTTTATTTAATCATAAAATTCGATGATTGATTCAACATTACGAGAATTGATTCAATTGTTCCAATAATTAGCTGTTTCTTACTTGGTTTTGTCTGGAATTGATTATAAAGAAATGAGTCTAAAAATTAAAAAATTAACAGATGCAGATCGCTTTGATATTAATAATGGTAAAATTAATTTGTGAACGGATCTCATAAAAATGTGTAAAGGGAATTATTAGATTTCAATAGTTTTGTTTATTGAACAAAAATAATTAACGTCAAAACATGAATTGTCAATTAGGACAGCTAAGTAGTGTAAAGTCTAAAGATATAAATATAAAACATGCACCCACTGTATTGGTTCAGGAGATCTATGTCTGGTTTCATGTCAAATGAAATGAAAGATATCAAACTAATGGCATTGGCATTATGATTTCAGGAATTTTATTTTCATTGTATAACTGGTGAGGTGCATAACTATTAACTTTACAGAAGTGCTTCACTTTTACATTTCTCTCAAGAAAAGCGATCAGTTCATTTCGACAAGAGGATTTAAGTCATTTTCAACAGAGAAAGTAAATAATAGGTGAAAGTATATCAATTTCAAATAAAGTCATCTATAATTTAAATTTTGACTCAAAATGTTTTTGGAAATTAAATATGAGGAAATTGACAAATAGAATTATTCTAAATTACGGTGATTTTTATTGTAATTAAGTCAGAAAATTGTGGTTATTAAAACAGCATAACTGAAATAGAATAATTTGATTGGTGGCTTATTGGTATGAAACTGATTTTCAGAGTAAACATTATCAAAAATAATAAATCCAACATTCTGAAAACTTAATAATTTATTAAATAAGTTAAGTATTTATTTTATTAATTAAGAATAGAACAGATAATTAGATAAGAACAAATAAAATTTACAGAGAGAGTGAAATTAAGTTTTCAATCTCCTTTTTTAATAAAGATATAAATTGTAATAATAAATTGAAAATAATGAGTAAAATTATTATAATAAAAAAGTAAATGCTTTACGTATTTTGTTTTTTAAAATACTTATTGGATATTTTTGTTAAATATATATTTATAAGAAGATAAATATACTTTTACTCGAAAATTGCTTCAAAAAATATCACCTATTTGTTTATAATCAATATTCAACACTAATAATTTTTTAAAATCCTCAAAAAATTTGTTGAAAAAACATAAATAAATCTAGACAGTGTTTATAAAACTTCTCATGTTACACAGTAAAATAAAATATTTTGCATATATTAATTTGTCTGTTTATGTTTACAAATGTTTTCAAAGAATTTCAAATAATTAGATTATTACTTTAATAAATTAAGCTATATTCCTTAAAATTACTGAAAATTAAAATAATTGAATAGACAAAAAGCACAGAAAATATTCTGGAAAATAGTACCAGCATTATTGATAACTCTAAGCGTTGAGCACATCGGTATTCTTCATTTTTAGATGCATTATAAACCTTAAAATGGCACGGTCAAATAATTTTTTTACAATTCTGATTGAAATGACAGAAAAATGTTAAATTATAAATTGTTTGTATTCTCCACATTTTTGGAGAATAATTGTTGTTTATCAACACATCAATCAAGTTACGAAATATAAAACAAAACATCAAATTTACTTGTAAACAAATTAAGATTAAATAAACTTCTCTTGATAGACGATAGCTTCATGACGTTAATATAAATATTTGCAAAGGTTGTAAAATTAAAAAATTCAATTGACACTAAAAACTATACTTCATTGGATCATGAATCCATGGAAGAAATTTAACTTGTATTAGAATAAAAAATGAGTATTGAAGTTTATTCAATTGAGTTACTTAATATAAACCATTTAATTATGAGTATTAGAATATATGATGATTTAAGAATACGATTAAGAACTGTGACACTAATCTGATGGCTATTCTGAAATTTAAAGTATTACACAAATTATAGTTAAATACTTAATATACTTGATACCTTATAGAGTTTTCAATTAGTTTATTTTGTATATTTTACCAATCATCCTTTACTTCATTATCACTAACCTAATTGACACATTCTGAAACAACTAATAAATCTCCGATCTAATCAATGTCTATCTGCAGACGAAAACTGGCGACTTAATGATAAAATATATTAATATAAGTTAGTATTTTTTACACAATTAATGTATCTATTTTTTTTAAAAATATATACTTTTTTGAATAATAATAATAATAATATTTTTACATCTTTCTAATCATTATCTAGTATATTTTTTTTATTTTTGCTCTTAAAAATTTATTTACATTTCATGCTTGATATGAGTATTCACACTGTAATTGATCACGATACATTTTTGATTTTCGCCAAAATAATTTTTAAAACAATGATTATGACAATTAGATTTCTATTCTTTTTTCTGCACTTATGAAATGTGCTTTTGAAACCCTTTACTCAATGAAAATTCTTTTATATGTTGAACATTAGTGTTAGTTGAAAATTAATGGGACCCTTTACATGCGCCTGGAATGCTCTGACCGCTGAGCTATAAAACCTGAATAATTTTCAATTTATCTCACAATTAGTGTTTCAAAATTAACGACGTTTATAAATCTCACTGAAATCTTCTTTCAAAATTAAAAATAGCACCTTGTATTTCATTTCTTTGTAGGTCACAGCTACGTAGTTTATGGTCCAATGTCTCAAGGAGTCACAAGTGTTATTTTTGAGGGCATTCCTACTCATCCTGATGTTGGAAGATATTGGCAAATTGTGGATAAATATTTAGTGACAAAATTTTATACTGCACCAACTGTTATACGTACCTTGATGAGATGTGGCGACGAATTTGTTAAGAAATATAAAAGAAGTTCGCTTAAAGTGTTGGGTACAGTTGGAGAGCCTATCAATCCTCGAGTTTGGGTTTGGTATTATGAAGTCGTTGGTAACAAATCTTGTCCCATTGTGGATACGTATTGGCAAACAGAAACTGGTGGACATATAATTACAGCTCTTCCTGGAGCAACCTCTTTAAAACCAGGTTCAGCAACTCTTCCGTTTTTTGGAGTTCATCCTGTTTTGATTGATGACAGTGGTAAAGAATTAAACGGTCCTGGAGAAGGTTTTCTCGCTATCAAAAAACCATGGCCAGGGATGATGCGAACAGTTTACCAAGATCCAAAACGATTCGAAGTTACCTATTTCTCGCGATATCCTGGATACTATGTAACTGGTGATGCTGCTGTGCGTGATGAAAATGGATACTTCACTATTACTGGTAAATGAGTCTATTTTAGTCGGTTTTTCTCAGGAAAATTAATCTATGAATTTCCTTAATTCTTTAATGATTAATTATCTAATTTCCTAAAATTTATTTTTCTTTTGCGTTTATAATTTTTAGTTCATTCCACTAAAGAATTAATTATTATTAATAAGAAAATTTTAAGTAAATTAATTATTTTTAGTAAATTGATTTTTATGACAAATATTTTTCTAAAATTTTTATTGGTCAAAATTCATTTAATATTAAAATTAAGAAAAGAATAAATTAATTTGTCACTGAAAAAAAATTTATCAAGAAACTAATTTTAATTGCTCGTCATAAATTTAGAAAATTTTCTAAATAATTAATGTCAGAAATTTTTTTCTAATTCTCATTTTTCATTGAAATCTTTAAAAAAGAAATGATAGGTTTGATTTATTCTTTCCCTTATAATAAATCTTCAATATTTAATTCTATTAATAGTGATGAAATGATTTTTTTCCATTTAAAAAAATTTTCTTATTTATTTTAAACTAATTTATTGATCATTTTATTAAAAAATTCTTTTATTTATATAACTAAAACTAATATTGTATGTTGAAATCATTTTAGTTCTGAATAATAATAAATATAAATATAAATAATAATAATAATTCGTTATCAAATATTGAAAATTTGAATAATTTTCTACATTTTTTTAAAAATATAATAATCATTAATACCTCTGCAAAATTAAAGTAATGTAAATAACAGATATATCCCAGTTTGACCAAATGAGTAATCACAGATGTCTGATGATAGCTCAGATATCGTTCAAGCTGCTTTGTATTGTCCTTTTTTGTAGTATCTTATCTATGATAAATAACTGCTTGTCAAAACCATCTTTATTGCAATTAAATAGTGCTGTCATGTGTTTTTTCTGTAACTTCTATGCTGTGGGTTGATCACTACATCAGGAGTATCAGTCGCTAACTTTTCACCATGAACCGATTTAAAATTTATATTTTAATTAGTATTAGCAACAAAGAAGAGCAAATGGATAATCGCTGATTTTTGCAATTTTCGTTTAATTGATGCGAGACAAATTTTGTAGTTTTTTTACAGTCCAATTTGTTTAAGATGATCGCAAACTGTTGTGTTGTCTACTACAAATATATCTGCAAGTGCGCGAGTTGATTGTTCAAGGTTGGTTTTAAAGAGCTATTATCAATCGCTGATAGTCGACCTGAACGACATTGGTTTTGAATGGATGTGTCCCTAGAACGGTTTTAGCATTTCCTTTAGTTACTGAATCCTTATCCCACCCTTGGCAAATATTTCGCGCAGCCTCTAATGCATTTTTCTTTAACTTATAATCATAAAGTAAGCAAGTTCTAATTTGAGCCGTCTGTTAAATAGCGTTTTACATTATTAAAACAAACCTAAAATAATAGAATTAAGTTTTAATTTAATAGAGGCTTATCTGTATTATTATTTATCCATAAAAATCAAAAATATTATTCGATATTTTAAAATATTTTTGCTTTAAAGTTACTGTATGAAAAAGTGACAATAATTTTCCCTCAATCTAATATCATTATTATTAGCTTATTTTTTTATTAATATTAATAGTTTATTTATAAATCGGAATGTTCATAAATGTGAGAAAGGGATCGATGTCATTTTCTTCGCCAAATATCAATAATATATCATCAACATATCTTTTATAGACCAGCGGTTTGTTTCCTTGATATTTCTCTATTTCATTCTCTAAGTATGCCATAAAAATTGATGATAGTGTTGGTCCTAATGGTGACCCCATGGCTACTCCATCTGTCTGCTTATACCACTCATTATTAAACATAAAGATATATCCTTTGGACTGAATTCCCGTAACTCTCGTAGTTCTTTATCATCCATGATTTGTTTATCTCCGCATTTATTCCACAGATAAACTCAAAGATCAATTGTTTCAGAAATCGGCACATTGGTAAAAATGCTTTACACATCAAATGATACAAAATATTCATTATCTGATTTCTTTTCATAGTTATTTATAAGTCTCTATCTATAAATAACTATGAAAAGAAATCAGATAATGATTATTAGTTTATATATATTTATATTTATAATATATGTTGGATTGTGAAACAAAGTATATGATTCTTATTTGCTTAGTATTTATAAAGTATTTATTAATTTATACATAGATATAAATAATCTTTTAATAAATATCTGTTTGATGTGTTAATGTTAATAATTATTAATTGTTATTGTTATTGTTACACTTATATATTATTATTAAATTAATTTCCATTTTAAGAATGTTATTAACATTTTTATAAAGTTGTAAGAATAAAAATTAATTAAATAACAATTTCATTTAAAACAAATCATTTAGATAATTTTTTTTGCATCATTGAATGGCCATTCAAAAATGTTTGCTTGTGAATAAAATGTTCTTTAATTATTCCTGTTTCTTTATATGATTCCACAAATAACAATCGCATTATTATTATTATTATTATTATTATTAAATTAAAAAAATAAATCATTTTTATTAAAATTAGGTCGTGTAGACGATATGTTAAATGTTTCCGGTCATTTGATCAGTACAGCTGAAGTTGAATCTGCACTTGTAAGTCATCATATGGTGGTTGAAGCTGCAGTGGTACCTATACCTCATGAAATCAAAGGAGAATGTTGCTACTGCTATGTAACTCTTGCTGAAGGTTTCACTTATGACAGTTCGTTAAAGGCGAAATTGATTGAAGTTGTGCGAAATAAAATCGGTGCTTTTGCAACTCCTGAGTTCATACAGGTTTTGATTTTATTGATTAGAGACACTAGACTTTATATTGATATCAATTTAAAAGGAAGCTCCAGCCTTGCCGAAAACGCGCAGTGGAAAAATAATGAGACGAATTTTACGGAAAATCGCATGTAACGAAAGCGATTTCGGAGACACCTCGACTTTGGCAGATCCATCGGCGATCGATGTCATTCTCAAATGTCGAGAGAAAAATATCTAAAATTAATATATATCTGTTCTAATAAAATTTAGGTTGTGTATTAAAATGGCTGTTAGAATTACTCTATTGTTGACTGACTATTTTAGTTTAAAATTTAACACTTTTTTAAAAATATAATTTTAACGATTTATTATTATCATCGTTATTGATTTGGAACAAGGTTGTGCGTGACATCTTCAATTAATTTCTATAGATAAGTTCATGTTGTTGTATTGCTTTTGACGTTTGAAACTCTTGCAGAATAGTAGTGTGACCTGTGATGAATTTCGTTTATTGATTTTTTCACTTGCCACTTTTAAAATTTTATAAAAGTAAATTTATGAGTTTTTCTTTTAATATTTTCGAACATTATTTATTTATTTTGTTTTCATTGGCGTATCCAGTTTGGTATGATTACTCAAATTATCGACAACTCGAATTTTGATAACTTTTTGTTCCATTTAAGCTTTGTATTTTTTGTATTTGTATCTACAGTTTTAGTTTTGATACTGATACAAAATAGAAATATATTTGTGTAGATTTTATTAATAATTTAATGGTGACAAGGTAGCATGTATTATTATTATTAGATATTAATTAATTAATAGACATTATTTTGTGATTAGTGAAAATCTGTAATACGTTGATAAACGTATAGCAAAATAAATAAAATTATCAGTGTTTGGCAGGAAAATGGTTTATAAATGTTAAGGGGTGAAAAAGATCAAAGAGCAACGAAGCTATTTCAGTTCTTTTAAGAATGTTTTTTTAATTAATTCACTCATTTTTAATTTCTGTGATAATTTATTACTATATTTACATGCAAAGTTTCAACCAAAGATGAGTTTGTTAAAAAAAATTTTATGAATATCGAATAAGACAAATTTGGTATATTATAGTTTATTATTTATTTTTTTAATAGACGCATTTCAATAGTTTTGAACAATTTTTTTCCAAACATTTATTATCAAGAAACATGTTTCGAACTATTATC
>JBBMKC010202826.1:0-24136 GCA_037834085.1 Bipalium vagum | reverse complement strand
TTAATTTAAAAATAATAAAATAATATTACTTTTTTTTAATTGGCTTAAAATGAGATAATTAAGAATTGGTTATCATTTAATCAATTTATTAGGTTGAAGCATAAGTTCGTTATTTTTTTAATCAATTATTAGCCAATAATATTCAACCAGAAATAAAGACAAAGATCAATTATTCACGTATTGTCCACCATCATTTACATCTTTTTCCCATCGTTGTACCGATTTGTTGAGCCGTTTTGCCAAAATTGTGTTTGTCTAGAATCAAAGTAATTCTCAAGCCAATCCTTTAGATCCCCATTATTGTTGAATATTAAGTCGCGTATTTGATTAGAAAGCGAAAGAAGATGAAAATCTGAAGGAGTCAGGTCTTGACTCTGTGGTCGGGTGTTGTCGTGCTGCAAAATTATTAACCTTTGGTGATCAGGTCGCTTGATATAACTTGGTTCAGATGTGAACATTTCAAAATAAATGAGATCCTTTCAGTCTCACCACACACTGATCACTGATTGCGAACATGAAGATCTTTCTTAACTTGATATGTTGCTGGTTCGCTTTTGTTTACCCATTGTTTCTTTTTTAGGTGACTTACTTAGACAAAACTTCTCATCTCCAGTGACAATCCGATGGAGAAATCTTGCATTGTGACCATGAGTGGCTCTATGACGCCAAGCAAATATGCCGAAATTGTGAAGCGATAGTTTTTTTTTTGTTTTCTGACAACTGAAGCGGTATCCACATTCCCATCATTTAACCTTTGCCCATTGATTTTAACTGACGACAGATTTGGTTGCATTTCATTTGAACGGCCAACTCACGCATGCGTTTGTCGTTCATTGTCTTTTAAAAGTGCATTTAAATGCCTCTCAACCATGTCAGTAGACTACCTGGAACGTATTTGGTTTTGTAATGAGAATTTATCCCTCTTAAATGATCCAAATCATTTCTGACCTGTCCGCGCGCTTATGACACCTTTTCCATATATCTCAGAATTATTTCAGTAAAACAAAATTATACACAATGAATAATCAGCTTTCAAAAGATTCATGATATTATTCTAAATACAACCAGAACTGGGACAAAAACATATTTAAAAAACAAAGGAACTTATGATTCAACTTAATATGGTCGTTGTCTAGAGGCACTTCCAGTAATGATCATGTTGAAGTTGATGGACTGAAAGAGTCACTCCAAAACTGATCTGTGAAAAGATCAATGTTATGAGGATCAATTTTTTTTCAGCTAACAACCGCATAGATCATAGTGTAACTGGGATCCGAGCTTTCTTTGTATGTCATAAAAACGTTGGCGAGTTTGCATTTGAGTAGCATAAAGATCAACCTTGATTTGTTGAAATTTACTAAAAATGGAATGAGTTTTTCTCCAGAATTTCTCTTTTATTATTTGTTAGGATTGGATGAAAGGGGGTTCGTTAAGAGATCATTTTCCCGATAACAATTCTCCGACTGTTCCTACTAGTGGGTGTTTGTGATTACATTTTTCGAGATTTCTGAACATGTGACTTCTGATGTGTATTAAGAAAATTGTTGCTATGGTTACAACTTATAGTCTTCTATAATAATAGTCTCGAGCGTTTATATTTTGTGTCTTGGATAAACTGGAAATGATGTTTATTTCTGCTACCTTTTCACTATGGACGTTGAGAAGAGTATTGATATTCGTCGAATAATTTATTGTAAAAATTCGAATGTTGATTGAACCAGATTTCTAAGTGTATGTGTTCTTGCTTTCTGTTTCGTTTCGCAGTTTGATTTGTCGATCATCTGAACGGCTTCGTGTGCCAATCTCTGATTTTTTAGTAAAATATTATTATTTGAGCCATCATTTATTATTTTACAGAATCTATCTGAGTCAGAATGATTTTAAAATAAAGTGGGGTATTGAAAAATATTGGTATCGATTTTACTGGCAAATTATGAGAACGATTTTTGGAAAGGATTTTCGTAAATAGCTTTTGAGGAAGATTTCAAAGTTTGAATATTTTTCAGTTGAAGATTTTCGAAAAGAAAGACAATTATTGAGCATTTATTTTTAAGATTTGTTAAAAATGTTCCGGGAATTTATTGAATATTGGAAGATAAAAGTCTGAAGACAAATATTGGAAACTCCTGTGAAAATTAAAAAGAAAACACCGAAACTGATTTTCATTTATCAATAAATTGATTCTTTTATTGATTCGTTATTTGTTTATTCATTCATTTCACTTTCACACCGAACCACCTTTATTAGTTTAAAAATTGAAATCAGATCAGATCAAAGATATTTTTCAGTTAATATTTTTAATTGAAAAATCTTGGTAACGATTTTAGAGTCAAATGAGAACGATTATTGGAAATTATTTTAGTAAAGAGATGATTTTTAAAATATCAATCACTAAAAATATTGTTCTCAGCTGGCAGATTTTAAGATAACTATCGATGTCAAAGGTTCAGAATTGAGCACGCAGTAGAACGTTGCCTTTAATGACTGTGACAAGAAGTTAAGAAATATGTCTGGGATATTGTTACTCAACAGTTATACTCACTTGGTCTTGCCACTTTAGATTGACATTTATTCTTATCTCTCTTAACTTCATTAATTGGTTGGACCTTTGTTTCTTAAGATGTCATGAATAATCATTTGGATGACTTCCTCAATAATCCGACAAATTTCTATCAGAGGGATTTCTAAGTACCACAAACATAAATAGGAGTAAAAACAGTAAGAGTAAAATAAACGACTCGAAAATATTTTACTTAATGGAAAAAACTAGTATTTTTAGATTTCCTTGGTCATAAACTAAGAGAATTTCCGGATTACATATTATTTATTTACACTTCCTCAGGTGGAGTTGATAAGCACAAATATATCTCCAAAAGCACCCTTTGATAAATAAATATTTTTACAATTTTTAGTTCTGTCGATCCTTATGATTGAAACGTAATATTAATTAAAGGATGTCTTCACTTAGTTCGAAGCGCTATACTCTTTAATTAATCACAAACAACCTTTTTCCCATAAGTTTCGCTTTCATTATCTTTAGTGGTGATCCCCATTGGTAGAGCCAGTCGTAGATTATAACATAAAGCTTTTGAAGTGAAATTTATATCAATAGTGATGATTGGGAAGGTAAATTTTCAAGTGTCATCAGACATTAAGAGACATCTTTTCGACCACTAGGAATAAGAAATGAAATTGAGTTAACAAATTAACATTAGTCGATACACCCCAGAGTCAAATAATATTCAAAATATTAATTGGGACGGATTGTTAATGCTATGGAGAGTTATTTTGTGGCTGGTTTTGGAATAAGTAAATGTGCTCAATTAATCAACTTTCTGATACATATATATTTATTGATTATATTCTTATTTTTTGATAGAACGGACTGAGTGTTCCGATACCGAAAACACGTTTAATGGATGTATTGATTGATTCATAAAATCTGGGATAATCAAATTTAAAAGAAATCATGTCGACATAGATTTCAGAGCCTGTTTCAATGTTTTGATTAGTTTTGCAAGCATCATTCAGCAAAAAGAGACCAAATAGTAACATCAATATATTGGAAAAAATAACGATATTAACAAATGCCGTTAACAATGCCCGGTCTAAAAATGACGTCTAGACCAGACCAATGCTATAGCTAACGAACATATATAATATTCACGAATCATTTCATCAGCCGGACCAGATCTGAAAATAAAACTACCGGACGATTTTCTGTCAAAAATTTATTAAGAGAACACGGAGAAAGATTGCAATATTGTGTGATCTTGTTTGGCCGCAAATTGACAGCGGAAAACAAACGAACGGCACAGAGAGGAACCGTCTCAAGCATACATTCTCAGTCATCTGAAAGATCAATACAGTCCGCAACCACGCAAATTGTTGGAAATAATTAAATCTGTGACTGCATCGAAAACAAATTGAATGTTGCTCGTGTCCGTTGCACATGTGTGGTGACAGTAGACCTCCTTGTTGACGTATTTGTTCTTGCTTCGAAAGCACTGCTCTATATAACTAACACTGGCATCATATTCCTGGGGACCTGGAAAGATAAAGAGTGAGAAAGAAAGGAGATTTCACAATTGGTGAATGTAAGATTCACTTTCTCGTTGCGGTAAAAATGAATGAGGAAGAGTAAAACAAAAATGATAAGAAAAGATAATATTTTAAAATTAAAATATCAATGTATTGATTAATCACAAATTTCCAAGGTCATTTTTAAAGGAAAGTCTTTTAAAATGATTAATTAAATTAATTTTATAATTAAAATTTTATTAAATATATATTAACATAATTTAATTGGACAATTTTGACTTATGAATTAGGAAATATACGGATAACGTGGAAGCAAATAATAATAATAATAATAATAATAATAATAATAATAATAATAATAATAATTAATGATAATAATAATAATTAATATTAATAATAAAAAATAATGATAATAATAATTAATAATAATAATAAAAAATAAAGATAATAATAATTAATAATAATAATAAAAAATAATGATAATAATAATTAATAATAATAATAAAATAAACTATAATATCAATATTATATATCATCAATTAATTACTTTAAAAATAACAATTAATAAATAAAACAAATATTTACATAAAAAGAAAATTTAAATTATATCTGGCACGGCGGAAATCGAAGTTCTCTAAAACTGTCAGAGACATTATTGAATATAAATTAATTGATAAATATTTTTCATTAAAATCTCATTGTAATATAATTGTTTATCGATTTGCAATTTAAGAATTTAAAAACTGTAAAGAAAAACCTTCCAAAATTTAAATAAATAATAACTAATAATAACCTTCCACAATATAAAAAGGAATAAATTAAAAACGAACCGAACATTCTTTTCACTGATGTATGTAATAAATTGCACATGGTTAAAAAATTTAAAAATATTCATTTTTAAAATTATAAAATAAAGAAGGCATAAATCGTTAATTGTCGAAAAAAATAAAACAATAAAGAAAAAAATTAAAAAATTAAAAAGATAAAAGGATTAAAATAAATCCTAAAAAGTGAGAAAAGTAATTTAATTAATATAACTAAAAATGGAAATATTAAAAATTAAAGAAAGCAAATAAAAACGAGGAAGATGATTTAATAAAAATTAAAATAATAAATAATTATATATTATATAATAAAATAATTAATAATTATAATAATAATTATTATTATTATTATTATAATAAAATAAATTAATATATTTTTAAAAAATAATTTACGAAATAAATGGAGATAAATAAATTAATTTAAAAATTTTAATTTATTTAAAAAAATTTAAATAACAAATCAAAATTAAAAGATAAAAATATAAATATAAGAATGAAAAATACTTATTATAATAAATGATAAAATAACAAGATGACATTGATATTATTAAATTAATCTATAAATTAATTTTAAAAATCAAAATTGTGAATGATTAAAAATCTTTAACGAAAATCAATAAAAAAAAATATTAAAATTTCCAACTAAAATATTCCATAATAAATAAAAATAGACATTTTTGACAGTTTTTATCACTTTGTTTCAGCCGATCAATCAAATGTGGATATTTTCTCAAAGAAATTTTCGATTTTTTCTGTGGCATCGGATTAGCCAAATTAAAATTCTTGTCTGATAAAAAATCTTTAAATAAAAAAATCAAATTTAATCATTTTCTCTTTTTTTTAATCGATGTTTTAAACTTTAAAAAATCATCATCAAAAATTTAATTTATGAAAACAATCGATTAACAAATGAATATTTTTTTAGTTTATTATTAATTTTCTATATTCAATGTATCGATTTTAGTGTATTTTTTTAATAATGAAAATCTGGACTGAAGGCGAGATATGAAAGGTTCAAATAACAATCAATAATTCGGTATACCTGTGTATTCTGGAAAGCAGTCTGTGATAGGAGTTCTTTGGAGCTTTTCGAGGAAGAGATCTTTCTTGTTGAGAAAAAGAATGAAGCTCGTATTTACAAACCATATATTGTTACAGACCGACTCAAAGAGAAACAGAGACTCTTGCATTCGATTCTGGAATTGACAACAAATTATTCAAGTGACAATCGGTCCTCATTGAAAACTGTTCATAATCAATGACGAGTGGAAAATATTATTTTGAATAAATCAATAGTTCCAAAAAAGGTTTCCCTTTCCATAGAAAAGAATCATTGGTTTAAATCCCTCGACTCAGTTAAAGCTTTAAATCGAACATGTAAAATAATGATCAAAAAGAACAAAAAAAGCGCAAAATTTTCAATCCTATGACTGAATTCAAAACAAAATCGTCAACTGTCATTAATGATAACAGATAATAATAATAATAATGATAGACCTCGACAAAAATCATCAGTCACAACTGTTTTAATTAGAATGAGAATCACGAAATGATTTCCAGAGAGAAAGTCCCTTCTTCGCTATTTGTTCAGGACCCTTTCAAAACCATAAAAAGACATGGTCGAAAGTGTTCAAAATTAATGAAAATACTATGGTTTATTTTTGAGGTGATAGGACTTTTAGTGAAATCTTGCTTAAACGTTAACGGATCATAAATTCTTTACAAAGTCAAAGAGCAAAAATTAAATATCCATTTAAAACCAATTTAACAGTTTATTCTCGACAGAATTGTGGGGTTTCACTAAAAAATTCCATTTATTACAATTGACTGACGAAAATGAACGATTGGGGAAAAAATTCAAACGAATTAATGTTAAAATTAATTAAAATTTAAATCATTATAAAATCAATATTTTCAAAAAATGGATCATTATTCCTTTCAACTGTCATACTGTCGTGTAGAAGACAAAGAAAGATGTTCTTAGTATTGTTCTTTTTGGAATCCAAATGGCCAACGGGATGACGATCTATGTGAAAAAAGACATTGACGACCGAAAACAGAGAAATGATGATCCTTTTTCAATTTCTCCAATCTTTTCGTTGTCGAAATAATGATGTTTTAATCAAGCATTTCGTTCATGATTGTTAAAATACTCAAATAAGAAAAAAATTTCAAAAAACACGATTTGGTTGAGTGGAAATGGATCTGTGAAGTTGGTGAACAATTTTTTGATAGACAAAAGATGACAATCCCTTTACAGAGTGAACGAGAAAAAAATTTTCAAATGGATTTAAAATCATCTTTAGAATTGTTTTGTTTTAGTAAATCTTCAAAATTGTGAGTCTTCATCAATTCTCATTGGAATTTGAGGCAAATAATCAACAAAAATTAACTTTGTTCACAACGGAATAATATTAAAAAGTAAAACAGTAGTTTTTATTGTTTCAACTTTTGTTTCGTACTAAAAATCCAGTGAGGCAGAGAAGGAAGGCTTAAGCAATACAATACCAAGGATTTACTAGTGAGAAATAGTGATCTTTTCTTCAATCTCTTTATTGTCAATATTATTTTTTTAATTTAACAGTTCCATCCACCGTTATTAATGAATAAATACTAAATTAATTAAGAAAGTTTAAAACGCTTTAATTAGTATTCCAAGGTCATTGATTTGTTTAAATAATGCAATAATAGCAATTTTTAAACGAAAAGAATTTACTTTAGAAAAATAATCAAAAAATATCTGATAAGCATAAAAAACAAGAAAAATTACTGTGGTTTCGTCCTCTACAAGCACTTGGTCGTATTCACTGAGTGATACACAAAAAATGACTGCCGTAACATCTTCGAAGCAGTGGATCCACTTCTTTCTCTCGGACCGCTGACCTCCGACATCAAAGATTCTGAAATTGAAAGACTTCAGAGGAGAGGTCTGGGACAAAAAAAACCGTACTTAAAGTTCATGTTTTTGAACTTGAACTGAATCTCCACAATGCCCGTGGTTTTGATCCTGGTTCGCAAAATATCCTGATCAGTGGGTCGGTAATCGGCAGCAGAGATGCGATCGATATTGTCCAGGAAACTGAAAACGGTCAACGATTAACTTGAAATCACTTAATGTCTCAAAGGGACAAAGGTCCACAAGTCAAAACAGAAAGACGTCAATAGAACACAACACAATCTCACATGTAATAAACAGTCACAAATGACAGTTCATTTCACCAAAGTCCATTTCTCTGCGTACATTCCACAGACGCAAATCATTTAGAAATTATTATGAGAATTTTTGATTGAAATTTGAATCCATAATTAAACAATCAAAGCTGAGATGAACAATGAAATAATGTATAAAGATCAATAAATTATTCTTAAATAAATAATCAATAATTATTGTTCATTCAAAAGCACCAAATCGTTTATTTAAAAGAAAGAAAAAACATAATAATAATAAAATATAAATATTACTAAAGCGCCGAATCGTTGAGCGGATACTCGTTGGACCGGTGAAAACACTCCTGGACACCAAGGTCGGACCACAGCAGCTTCAGAGCTAGAGACATTTGCGGACTGAACGGTTCAAGATCTTTCATTGTCGACAGCGCTGTAGTGATGATGATCTCATCCTCCTTGACAATAGAAATATTTCCAAATCAATAAAAATAAAAGAAAAGGATATTGAATTTACCTCTCTTGCTGGATTCTCAAAAGCGATGTTCAACTTATGCATGGCTCTGAGAATGGCAGCAATCGATTGGATCGTGTTGCTATACACAATGGGTTTGTACTGGTGGTTGTCAGATGATGTGAAACCACCCTCATGGATAATTCTGTGAAAAAATAGATAAAATAGTAGAAATGAGAGTTTAGAGATTTTAGAATGAAAGGTTAAAATCATTACTTCATCTGTTTCATAATTGTACTCTTGCCCGATTCTCCTGCACCTGAAATAAAATGTAACAGAACGTCAAAATGCGTGTGACACAGTCAGTAATCGTCAAGTTTCATTACCTAAAAGCAACAATTTTATATCTCTCTGCAACTGCAGTCCGTCCTCTCTTAGTTTTTTGTCTATGTCTTTACTCTTGTTAAATGCAATTCTTTCGTCTAAAGACATCGCACAGCCCATGATTATTGGAAATCGATGAGGCTTGTTTCAGAACAATAATCGAATGATTTTGTTTGGATTGGATTATTTAAACAAAACCGATTTTTGATAAAAAAAAATTATTAGTATTAAAAATAATTAATTTAAATTGTGAAAGAATAATCTTTAAGATCAGGAATACAATTTAGGGCTGAAAGAAATTAATTGATTAAATTTAAAATAAAAAATGTTTTTTTAATAAAAATTCGATATTTTTTTATCAGAAATTTTATTTGTATTATAAACATGAAAAGCTTTGAATATAAGTCATATTACCGAAGTAAAACTTTTTCTAAGAAACTGTTTTTATTTGAAAAATTTTAAACTAACATTGCAATCTTTGTATATCTTAATGTGTTCAAAAACGATCCGAATACCACCAATTGATGGGGTTACATCAAATGAAACTCAGGATGTTCACCTCTCTTCAGATCAGCTGAATCCTCTGGCATAGTGTGATCGGGCAAACCAATTTCATTGCGCACCATTTACCGACATTGCGCAACATTTACCTGACTGATTCCAGCACATTATTAGGATCATTATTATTTTCGATCTCACCGAACGGGTGGATTGAAAAATAATTCTTCAATTTCTTAAATATATCTCATTACATATTTTAAAATTAACAAAAGGTTTGCTTTCCTTATTGACTCAATTAATGTAAATCTGACTCTAAAGATTTATATGATTAAATACAGTACGGTTCATAAACAAATAAAAAAAACTAAGATAATTTATTGAGACAAAATTTACTTGTAATATAACAATTACACACTTTAAAAAATTAACTAAAAATGAAAACTTTTGTTATGATAGCAAAGCATGACATAGATTGAAAATATAAAAGGATCTATAACCAGGTCTTTCGTATGAAACTTGGTCAATTAAATCATTCAAGTTCAATCATTAAATATAGGTCGATCACTGACCAAGTCACAAGCATGATCAATAATAAAAAATAAAAATTAATAATAATAATTTGAAGGTAAATGAAAGTATTTCTGATTAAAATTATGTTTCAACCGTCCAGTTCAGTGAATTACAAACGAATTGCCAAAAATAAAGAAGCAATTTAAAAATAACACGGATTAAGTCCTTTTGACTCTTGTATATTCCTAACACATTTTTCACAGTAAGGCTGACTGTAAATTACCAAGAAATACCTATCATCTTATTTCTTATTTTAACTGATGTAGCATCAGTATTTATACTATTTACCAAAAGGTTACCACGTAATTTTCGGGTAGAAACATCATTCCTACTAACTTACGCCAACCTACTTTAATAACAATATGTGCACTAATTAAGTCAGACACCATGTCATTTTTCAAGTTTGAGTGTCATTTTTGTGATTGGTGACTGAATAAAATTGATTATTAATCAAAATAAAATTAATCAATAAATTAATTAAAATATTATTTTTATTTACACCAAAAAGTCATTATTTAACCTATTATTATTTGTATTCTATTTCTCATCTTTCATAAGCAAAGATTATAATTTTTTTTATTTACAATATAAATACTTGTTCCTTTTTATGAATTATTTTATTATAGAAATCCTTAAGTCAAATTTACTTAATTTAACTAAATTAAATTTTTAATGTTTTCGTTATTATTATAGTTTAATTTTCTTTTATAAAAAAATTTAAAAATTGATGTAATCATTGACTTTTTTACTGCCAAACTTTATTTTTAAGTTTAGTCTAAATAAACGTATCATTGAATTTATTTGAATTTATATTAATAGTAAAATGAATATTGAAATTGCAAATCGAGATTTGATCCATCATTATTGAAAATGGGATTAACTATTGATGTCATTACAAAGACTTTGTAATATTGAAGGAGAAGGTGCCATGTTGATTCAAAAATCAAAAACGGAGATAGTCTCTCGAAGATAGGCTTCATCAATTAAGACCTTCTGTGATAAATGAAGTTCCACAGCAAGCATTTATTGATCACCCAATTGCATCCACACGCGATTTATCTTCGATGATTAAACCATCGACAGACACCATTAATCGAAACCTGAGAAAACCCGTACACTATAAGCGATCTATATCATATCAACTTTAGTTATCGGAACGTTAGATTCAAAGGCCTTTGGAAATCTGTACAAATCTTTTGCAATATCTTACAGATGACTGCTTTCTGGCGTCATCTTTTTATTACAGATGAAAATGAATCAAAGAAAAAAGTAAATATCGGATGTTACATGACGAAGATTCTGCAAGCGTACAGAAATTTTGCAAGATTTTCTTTGTTTCAAAGTTTAAAGATTGGAATACCGGTTCTTATTTTTTAAAAAATAATAAAATATGCTTTGTTATTTTTGTATATAACTGCACCTTTTTTGGATAATTTTTTTCACGGTATTTTTTAATACAACCTAATATGTACATCTAAGAAAACAGAAAATGAAATTCTGTGCATTCGTAGACAATTTATAGTTAATAAGACAAAGAAAAGAACAATTGATAAGGATCTTACAAAGTGGTGAGCAATAAACATTTGAAAATCTTGAAAGACCTTCATGGAAGCAAAGAAATATCATAATTAAATTGTTCAAAAAATACAAAATAAAATAAATGAAGATTCGTTGGAAGATGATAACATTAAACTTTTTCATTGTTCTTGCAATTCCAGACTGCAAAGACGCAGAGATTTTGGCTTACCGTCCATTTTTGTATTTTTCTTTACTCAACAAGGCCTATTCTATTCTTCTATTCTATTCTATTGTCTATTCTTAATTGTAAAACTTGACACAATACAATTTTCGGTTCTTTTTTGGTATAGGAATGGCTGTTCGTAAGTGCGTTCCTATGGGTCGTCTATTTTCAGACGAAGAAATCCAAAAATGAAAGTGCTTTCCTATACCAAATCAAATTTACTTAAAACATTTTAATTGACGCAGTATAAATATTTACAACAGTTTATATCATAAATAACATTGACTAAAGTAATAAAAATGATCTCTCAGTGTTGAAAAAATATTAAAAATTTAATGTTTTCATTTTGTATAATTGATTCACTTAAACAACATTTAAACTTTGCACTTATTAATATATTTCTATTAAAATATTTGTAAATTAAATGAGTAACGCACGTAGTCCAAACAAAACCCGGATTCCAAAATAAAAGATATTTTGAATTGTTTGTTAATATAAAACTTGGTCTCATTACTATTATTATTAATATTAGGGTGTCCAATATGTTATGTTACTTCATCGCCATCATTATTTACCAATTGTTTTTTGACACTCGTTGTCTTACTAATTTAATATAGTAAACATTTCAAGGTTAATATTTTAGTGGATTACGAATATCATATTTTATAACATGTATGAAAACATAAAAACATTTACCGCATCCGGCTTATACACCGGACTTGTCCTCCTTTTGACTATTACTTGTTCCGGGCTATGGCGCACTTTCTTCGTGGTAGAGCCTTTGAGAACCTTAACGAAGTCGATGCTGGGAACCAGGAATTCTTCGCCTCAAAATCTGCGGAGTGGTATCGAGCTGGAATCTAAAATTTGGCTGAAAGATGGTTAAAAGTCATAGAGCATAATGACTTATACTTTGAAAATTAAATATGATTGTAAATATGATTGTTAATATACATTTTTTAATTTTGAACTTTTGTTAAATAAAGGTAACAAAACATTTGGAACACCATAGTAGATCGAGGATCTACTTTGAGATCTTCTAATTAACCTATTCAAAGTCACAGTGTTATTTAGAAAGTTCTTATGACAGTAATAATCTTGAAATACTTACTTTAACTGTCCCCAGTTATTTGAATGATAACTATTAGCTTTTAAATTTCCAATAAAAGTCAATAAAAAATCAATAATAATTGACAATCTAATTATTTCTTAATAAGGAATAAGACCATGGAATGCAACGGATTACCAAGCGAGTGTTTCGATGAAGATTTGATCTCGACTCCATCACGATACGGTAAGCCAAACCTTAAGACCGGTTGTTCTACGAGTCATTCCATTGTCCCAACGAAATTGAGTCCGGATGAGAATAATTTTAGCCGTGACATGGATTATTTCGAATGTAATGAAAGTTGTTGGACTGAACTAAACTTGATTCCTCGCAACAAAATGAATGCCTTCAAGTCGTTCAGGAACTGCACCTTCCAATTTTTGCGCTCCAGTACCTCTGTTATGTCAACCAGGAACAATTCAAATAATTCAAGTCGATTTTCAACAGGAAAGTCATTAGTGTCTCACAGATGGCAGGGTAATATTAACGGTACAGATCTTCTTCTCGCCAGGTTCTCTAGAGCAACCATGATGGAGAAAATAGCGGAGTTATCGAATAGTTCCACTAGATTAAGATTGCCCTTCAAACGCCTGATTCCCCACCCTATTTTCGATGATAAGAAAATATATGGAGATTTGGGTAATCGATCGTTACCAATAATCAATAGTGTCAAACCGATTGAAAATTTGTTGACGAAGGAGAACAATGAAAACTCTTTGCGGTCTCAATTTGATAAATATTCCCAATATAAAGGTCCCAAGAAAGTCGCTAGGAGTCTGGATTTGCAGGACGTGACGAATATCGATCGATATGAAAATTTTTTAATTAATCAATTAAGAGATTTAAGAAATTTGAAAAGTAAATCAATTTCTCCTATAGACAGGTTTGATGATTTTGATGAACTGGGTTGTTTTTCTGAAAGAACCTCCTTGAAATCACTTCCTACTAGGATCACCAGTGATGTAAACTTGTTGGGAAGAGTTGAGAAAGGTCCCGACAAGGAAGTTTTAATCAAGAAAGCAACAAGACAATTTCCCGAGAATTTAAGTGATGAAAAGACAGAACAATGGAATCTTAGACAGAAAGAACTCATTGTAGATTTCTCTCCAGATAACGACAAGCAAAAGACGTTATATAACGTTAAAGGACCGAGTGTCGAAATCAATACTGGTAGTCATGAGAAACAGTTACACATCGATGAGGTTGAAGTATTTTTTGATGAAGATTTTCCAGAAAAAAAGGAGCAAAAAGAGGAATTTATTTCGCTGCTCTTTAGAGTAACAGAACGGGGAGAAAAGCTGGAGCTCAAGCTAGGATATTTTAAAAGAATTCTTCAGTCAGAGAAAGAAATTTGTGACAGAATATGTATAAAAGCATTGTCTGAGGTACGGTTTGTAACGGAATTTGGAAAAGTGATAAATCACGCCGATAGTCCTCATAGTCTTGATCTCAAGTCATTTGACGTAATAAATGTATTTTCAACCAATGAGAATGCTTCAAAGTTTTGAAAATCCTTTTTGTAAGGAAAAGGAAAGTTTTTTGTCAATGGGTTTTTTTATTTGATAATTTCACCGTAAAATTATCAAAAAAATGATTTATTAGTTTGAGACGAGGGAACTTTGACAATAAATCAATAATTTATTTTTATAATGATATTTTTTTCATTTAAAAAATCTTTAACGTATTCGGTTGTCCGTTTGTGACCTCAAACTTTTAATGTGAATATTTCTAGTAAAACAAAACTTTATTAATCAAAATATGAACGATCCGATTGAATACATTTCGTCCAACGAGAAACAACTTTTATTTAATGAAAAATTTCGGTTTTCTGAAAGCCATGAAATTACTTAAGACATTTTTTGCGTCTTCTTGGTTTCTGAAACATCTATTTCTTAAGAAGTGGTTCAAAAGTTTAAAGAAAGGGAAATCTCTTCAAAACAGATCTGATGAATATAATATATGCGGCAGGATTTCGTACCAAAACTTGTTCAATTTTTGTAGGGTCACTTGTGAGACGTGCAGTCGAGAGTTGTCATGAAGCTGAATTGGCCTTTTTCTATGGATAATACTGGAGGATTTTTTTGAAGTTGTAAGTTCATTTCATCAATTTACTGACAGTACATCTTTAAAGCAATTGTTTTGTCCGGATTCAAGAAGATATGGTGAATTAGATCGGACACAGACTACCAAATAGTCACTATCATTTTCTTTTGATGTAACCTCAAGTTTGCAAAATGTTTTGGAGCTTTATTATGATCTAACCATAGAACTGACCGCCGTTTTAACACTTACAGTATCTACTTTTCATCATTTTTCGTAATCTGGTTGATAAAAAAATCATTGTTGTTGTGCAAAATGTGCGAAGAAATGCGAATTATAAAAGGTAACGTAGCTTTATGATTAAGATTAGAAAGAGAAAGTAAAAATATTGCAAATCAAAAACTATTTAAAGGCTTAAAATTCAACCTCCTTAAAAAAATAAAATATTAGCAAATATTTTAATAAAGAATTCATGAAACTTAAACATTTTTAAAAGTAAAGGTAACAACAATGATATTTGGATTTAGTTTTTATGCGTTCAGACAAAGTTACACATGTACCACGAGAAAGAGATGTCAAGGTTATTTCAACCGTAATAGATTTTTTTTCAATATATTCATTTGTTGTTCTTTTAAAAATAAAATGAAAATTCAATTACTGATACTTAAGATAAAACATTTAGACTACCAAAGAAAACCTGAAAAACTTTGGGTTGATAAAGGTATTGAATTTTATTATAAAACATTTGAAGAATTTTGTAATGATAATGAAATAGAAATTTATTCAACGGATAATGAAGATAAATCAGCTGTAATAGAAACTAAATGACGAAATGAAATATCTTCAAAAAAGCAGAACTCAAAAAATTATACAATGAAGTTTATTAATATTCGATTAAGTCTTACAGAATTAGAAAACAATATCAATCTCTATATATCAATTGACAATAAGAAACAAAAGGGAAGCGATCTCATCTTGGAAGCAATGAAGTAGTCACATTTTAGTCACTTTTGATTTTTAGTTCTAAGTTTCCCACTGAAAAATGTAAAAATTTCAACTGTCCTTATATGAGACAGGCAATAAATGCAACAATTACCGACAAAATTTTGATATCGATATTTCCGTCTTATTGATGAAAAGAAATTTCCAATTTTAAATTGCCCATGATTTTCAGCTGAAACTGAGATCTTTCCTTTACCGCTTCAGTTGATCTGTGAAAATTGTCAACAATAGATCGGTTTGTTCTTAAATATTACCAGAACATCAGCGACGAGATTCTAAAGGAAGCCGGGAATAATATTTTTTAT
This sequence comes from Bipalium vagum, assembly GCA_037834085.1. Taxonomy (NCBI): domain Eukaryota; kingdom Metazoa; phylum Platyhelminthes; order Tricladida; family Geoplanidae; genus Bipalium; species Bipalium vagum. The sequence continues at coordinate 8,001 of JBBMKC010202826.1, read as the reverse complement.
TGCGATATCAATTGCTTAGGATTGAACTTCAATTTCAGTAATTGAGACAAGTGAGAATGCGGAAAACCAATTGAAACGTTTTCAAAGTCGAAGTTTTACCTAATTCTATCTCATTGGAATTCCGATATACTCACAACGTAAAACAGTCAACGGCGAATAATCTATAAATGGGATCCCGTGTTGCCTATTGATGCCGTTCTGCAAGAATTTTAGAGTAAAGGTTTTTATGCATAACTTTTGAGGTAACCATGTCTATGAGCAGTTTACTTTGGTCGTACTATAATTTAAAAGACAGCTTGTTTAGGAAAATTCTTAAAATACTAAATAGATTTCCTTATCTTCATTCAATTGTTATAGTTTAAAATGAACAAAGTCTTCTGGAGATTGATTTCAAATTAACCCAGTTACACGTGGGCAAAATAATAATGAAAGGCAAACAGAATAATCTGAATTTGAACTGCAACCGTTTTGTACTATAATTGAGATCGCTTATGTCACATATTTTTATGGAGCTGTTAAAAATATTTCGATCCAACAAAAATTAGATACACTGGCTTTCATTGAAAAAAATTATCTTCAATTCATATATGGATAGAAATATATTAATTGTTATATTTTAAAATTAAATTTTAAAATTAAATTTGATACATAAATTATCTCATTATTTATGTATTTTAAAATTAAATTTAAAAATGTTATTTAATTGATTTAAATAGTTAATTTAAAATTACTGCATTTTATTAATAAAATTTAAAATGATTTACTTCGTAGATTTTATCAAACATAGATTTTATCGTAATTTTACCTATTTATCCTAGATTTACTTAATTTTCGTAAATTATTTAAAATTACTCCTTAGTTACATAATTATCTATTTAGACTAGATAAACAAAAGTGACCCTTGGAGTAGAGAACGGAATTTTTAAATATTAAAATTAATTTGAAAAAGGATTCAGGAAAATTGACAAATTAAATATTTATTATTAATTAAATTAAATTTTTATTTCTCTAATTGTGTATTGAATAATAGATTTAATAAAAGAAAAGATATTAGGAAGGTTCTGAGTTTTAAAAAGTAGCTTTTAAAATATAATAAGAGTCAAAATATAATTCTACATAAAATTTTCTTTAATATGATATATAGATTGTTAAAATCTGTGCAATAGATCAAAAGTTAGTAATGTCTGGCTTACTGCAGAATTTTATCAAAAAACCAGGATGTTAGATTTTTCGATGAAAATAGTTTATAAAAATTGGTAATAAAAGTTTATCTTTATTAGTGAAAGATTTTGATAATATTAGTATTTCAATAGATAAAAATATTTAAATTTATATTTCTTATATTTGCTTATTAACGTAATTTTAAATTATATATATATAATTTTAACAAATACTATTTTAAATTTATTAATACATAGGTTGATATTTTAATATTATCATTATTAATCTTAATATTGTGAACAATATATAATTATTTTTCGATTATTCGCCTTTTATTAACTGAATACAAAATTTATTCAAATATATATTTTTATGAAACATGTTTCAAACTTTTATTTTTCAGTTCTTCAACAGTCAATGTTTTTGATATTTACATTTTAAATCGTTAAATAACGGTATTTAAAAATTAAAAATTATTTTTCTTGATTATTATTGGATAAAATATATATTTTTTAAAAATAAAAATTAAAAAAAAATTAATCACAGAAAACATTAACAATCCATTGGTTCTTATTATCTTCCGTTTGGATGTTAATATTTAGTTGCCTTTCTTTGATTGATAATGACTTAGATCTTTCGTTCATCATTATTATTAAAGTTTCCCATAATTATTCTGAATTCGTTCTCTTTAACTTTGCTCTTTCTTTCACCACAGTTTACTGAATGATCCAACACCTTGCTTGTTCTGCTTGGTTGTGAATGCTCGCCAATGCGTGTTCTGAGATGACGCTGTGTCTCTCCTATTTATAGATTATTACATCCATGACATGTAAACTGGTACACGACATTAGCTCGCAACACTTTTGGTGTATGGCTTTTGAAGATCCATCGATTTCTAGTTTTCGATGTCAGTGATATCACTTTTAAATTCTCATGTACATCAGCTTTTCTAGTATGTTTTTGAAAGCTTTAAATCCTTTTGAAAATTGGACTTTTACGATTTTTTTAAACTCTTCTTTTTTATTTTCCATTAGTTTTTGGTGATCTTATTCAATATTTTTTCGCTATCATAATATCATTATTTATTATTTAATATATATTTTAGATAATGGAAGATAAAAGGAAAATTATGCAAGATGAATTCGCCAAAATTTCTAAGTATGTAAGCTGTAATTATGGAAATGACAAAGCATTGCAAGACTTATGTCAACATTTTCAAGAAGATCTTTTTAAAAAGAATGAAGATGTGGAAATGATTTCTCCTAATCAAAAAGATCTTTCAAAGAAAATCTCTCGAGAAAAAAAGGTACCATTCAGTAGTTTATCCAATTATAAAACTTTTAGTTATTTCATTAATTTAAATTTATTTAAGAATAAATATTCTTATTTTAAGAGTATTGTAGCAGGAAAAATTTATTATTATATATAATAAAGATAATAAGAATTAAACATTTTATTTTTTGTAAATTAAATAAAATTAAGACATCATTCACTATAAAACCTGTACTCACGTCCATATTTTCAATTCTCTAATATCTTGATAACCTTCAAAGATTTTTCAATTATTTCTTTAAGATATCGATAACATGATGGTTCTTTAACTAATCATGTAAATTTTATTTCATTATCATTAATATTTTTGAATCTGGAAAGATAGTGATAATATGTGGTCGTGATAGCTCTGACCATGAATTCAAATTTAAATAATACACAACCTTATGAAATCTGCCTGAGTTTGTGTGCTCGATAAAATAATTATACATGTACTGCATCTTTTTCCTGTCTCAATTAAAGTTTGAGGGGGTCGACTGTACTTTAAATTATTCAACAAATTAAACTATGACATAATTTTACGCGAATCGAGTGAAAATATTAACCTGCTCCATCAGTAATCTACCATTTTAATCTTATAAAAAAATCAATTAAAACAGTCAATTATAAAGCAGAAAACGCAAAATTTATTCAGGAAAATATGTTCCATTATGCTCAACACACTTTATCCAACGTTCGGCAAGTAATTTTATACCTGCTGTATACCACTTTTGGTTTTTTGAATCAAAGAACTGTTGACACCCGGATTTTAAGTCATCATCATTTTTAAAAGACTTTCCTACCAGATAATAATAAAAAGTTCAGCCAATTGAATATTTTGGTATAGAAAATATTTCATCACAATTTGAAGATTACGCAAATCGAGTCGACCTATGCAACATAAAGTAAGCCTAACGAGACTTTTTCATGCAAATACGTATAGATTATATAATCAAATTATCAAATAGTTTTCAATATTCAAACTAAAATTACTAATGGTAGCCCGGTAGATCCTGTGCTGTAGAGACTCATAAAATGTCCCCATCCGTTCCCTTGAACTTAGCTTCGACTCCTCTACATTTCTCGGATGCAGTTCTGTTTGGTTTTATAGGGGTTTCCTTACAGTTTCTCTTGAGGTGACAACTGATGTTACTGTGGATTCCAACAATCTTAGCATTTCTAAACAATTAAAAGGCATATCGAAAAAAGAAGCAAACGCTAAAATTGGTCAGATAAATTAAATTTATTGATTCGAAATCGCCCGGCACAGAATCAACAGTAAAAGTATCAAAATAGAAATCTTCTTTATGGACAAAAAAAAGGCAAAAGAAAATAAAACAAAAAGAACTTTGAGACCCGACTACAGACGGAGAGTGAGAATCGAAGAGAAAAGATAATTTATTTAACTTATCATTTTAATAATAATGGTTATTTTTCAAATTTAATGTGAGAATCGATTTTTCGTTCCCCGAGGAAAATCAATACCGACTAATCTGCCATAATGATTTCGCTGGGTTCACCGTTGTTCCGGAAAATTCCCATTCCCTTGCTGTCGTTCTCGTTGACATTGAAGCACTTCTTCAGCCACTCCGTGTCGCGGAACACCCACAGCTCACCGGACGGATAGGCCACCAAAGTCCGGTGGTTCTGGATCAATTTCTTCGTGCACGACATGATCTGCTTTAACAGTTCGATCGCTCCGAAATGGTTGCCCGTATCGAAATCGTAAAAGATTTCCACGATGTATTCGTTCATGTTGATGGTCGGGTGCTTTTTCGTTTTGAGTGCAATGATACAGTTGCAGATCTTCTCGATTTTCTTGATCCGTCGATCACCGGGGAGCTTGAGAAACGGTTCGACGGCTCGAATGTTGTCATCGATCTGGGCCGAGTGATAGAGAATGTGCAGTCCCAAATGGTGACTGATCTTGTAGGCGCAACAAGGCTGTTTGAAAACAATGTCGTGCAGAAACGACAATTCTTCGGCCATGTAGATCATTTGCGATGCCGTTCCACCGTTGCGGTTGTACGTTTTGAAGTTGAGTGCCATCAGGTCCTGGCGAATGTTGAGCATAGTGAAGGCGGCCTTGATGTTTGGGTCATCGACTTTCGATATGATATCGTTCAGGACAGCAATGTGATACTGGAGAATGTAAAAGTTGTCTCGGGAACTTTCGTGAGAGATTTGGATCAGGTCGTACATCATCTGGCACAGACAGCGTGACATGTTCGGCAATAGGTCCTTCGACTTGTACTCGTCTAAATTGCCAATGTATGACGGAACCGAAGGCTGGCACTGATTGATTTTGTCGATAATAGCCAGATCGATACCCTTACCGTTTTGAAGTTCCCGGAAGTCCTTATCGGAGATCGTTTCTTTCGTCAACAACAACAACAAAGCGAATATCTTCTTGCCCAACGGATCTTTGACCTTCTCAATTCGTGTAGCCTGTTTCTCGCAAACTTTTCCGAAGATATAATCGAAATCGCATACTTTGGCCATCATAACGTCTTTGGAGATGCTGAAATTGAGCTGCTTACTCAGGAAATGGACCCAGTCCTGTTTTTTGTACAGCTTCTTTTTCAAGAACGAATCGAGAATTCCTTTGCCATACTTTTCCAGAAAGACGAATATCTCCGGGAAGCGCATCTTCAAATCCTTGCCATTGAGAATGTCGGAATTGGAAAGATCCGAGTTTGACGTGGAATAATCGTCTTCGATCTCCAGCGAATGGATCTCTCCCGACAGAATTTTGCTGGCGGCGAGCGAAATCCACGACTTGGAATTGCCCGCGGACATAGTGGAAAGTGTTTGGCCCAACGGTTCCGGTTTCGGTAGAACTTTCTGCATGAAGTTCCGGTTCCGAATTCGGTCCCGGATACTGCGTTTTTCGTAGAGAAACGGATGTTTGACATCGTCGACTGTTTCGTCAGTGTCGCATCGTAACATTAAGCGCATCTTGTGAGCCACCCAATTATGGTCGGACTGATAATCTTCAAACGATTCCTGCAGCAAAAGCTTGAACTGTTCCTTGGGGCTGAGGGTTTCGAAGTCGACTACGGGTGCTGGGTTTTGGTCCATTGTTACACACGACGCCTCTTTTACGTTCTCTTGGCACAGTCTTCCCAAATTGCTCTCATTAGTTCCAGCAACGGAGGTCAGGTCACCTATTTTACTTCTTGTAGTATCGTCTGAAGTACTAGACCTTTTCTTTCCACCCAATACCATTCTTTTCTTTTTGTTATGGTGTTTATCAGTAACGGATCGATTTTTCGACGTTGAAACACTGCAGTCCCTTTCTTTAAGGTCCCTCCTTATGCACTGGCTGGAAATATTCTCATTATCGCTGTCTGTCATGCTCCTCTCTACATTTCTTCTCGATTGTTCCTGTCTCTCTCTGTCCTCCACCCTCTTTCTATTCTTCAAACTTTCCTCAACCTCGTCCCAGATTTCGACTCCCTGTCTCTCACTGTCCAAGGGGTTTTCTGTCATCAATTCTCGGTGATCATTCATCAAGATCTTTACACACCGGTCTTTATCAGTAAAAGATTTATTTTTCGACGATGGAATACGACAACCAACGTCTTTAATGTCCCCTCTTCTACATTGCCTGGAATTGTTCTCATTCACACTTTCCTCCATCTTCATACTCTCGACATCTTCCTTCACCTCCTCCTGTTTCTCTGGACTCAATGTCTTCTTGGGCATCAGTTCAACGTGATCATTAAGCATGATCTTTTCACATCGGAGAAAGATCTTCTCCTTTTCCTTCTGCTGTTTTTGTTCCTTCACAGTCTTGTTGAAATGGGCCTGGAAATACTTCAGCACTTCTTGGGAGTATTTGAGGTCACTAATTTCTTCTTGTAACCGTCCCAATTCCATTGTCGAATGGCTGTGGTACTTTCTGCTGAAATAGTCGAGGTCGTTTTCTTTTGACCCTTCGTCGCTCTCATCAGTGACCGATAAATCGTGAACCAGAGCTGCTTGGGGGTCCTGCTCTCGAATCATGGCTATGATGCTGAACAACTGTTTGCTGATACTATTGGAGCTGAGGAACGGAGTGACGGGCGACCCAGCGACGATGGTTCTTTCCAGGTACTTTAGTTTCCTAACGGGAACGTTGGTGAGAATGTTGTACAGGATCGAGCCTTCGATTATGACCGTCCTCAGCGATTTGGCGAAGTACTGCGTGGAGTTTAGTCGTTTGACAATGTACCCGAACATCTCAATGAATCCGATGTAGTTGCCACGATACAGGTCGAACAGAACCTCGAGCATGACGTATTCCGGCACCAGATAGCACTCCAGATTCTCGATACTCAGCATTATCTTACAGTTGCATTTCATCTCGATCTTGTCGAGGAACTTCTGATCGACTCGGCACAAAGGGTCCACGTACTTCTTCTGGTTGGGGATGAGGAACGAGTTGTAGAACACGCACGACCGGTACGGGTCGAAACCGTATCGAAACAGGTACGCTTGTAGTCTGGGGCTCTTGATCCACATGTTCAGGCGGGTGGCAAAGAAGTTGCAGAGCCGCTCCAACTGATCAATGTACATTTGGCGGCAGGCAAAGTCCCTGAAGTTCACGTTTCGCAAGTTTTCAAATATATGCTGCAGCTTGTTGATGAAGCGATAGTTGAGATACTTTTTTGATTTGGAATGAGTCCCGATCAAGGCCTGAAGATATTTGAGATGCTTCGTGATACATTCGAACAGCAGAGGCGTGTGGTCGAAGGTGAACAGCTCGATGTAGTGGATCAGATATTTCAGGCCGAGGAACAGAATGAAGGTGAAGTCGGCCGTGTTCAACTTGCACGTTCCCATGTAGAGAACAGCCTTTTCGAAGAGGGAGTTGGACAGAATGCCCGCGTTCAGGTACCAGAAATGTTCATAGATCAAATGTCTCTTCGGAACGGATTCGTAGTTGAGAGAAATACCATTGTGGTGGGTTGGTTTAACAAAACTGGACATCATTTTTGAAATGAAATGGAAATAAAGATGATTTGACAAAAAATAAATCGATATTCTTGATTGGTATTGATTATTATTATTATTATGTCAATATATTATTTGAGTTAATCTGGGAAAAAATTGAACAGGCGCCCACCAAAAATAAAACGAATCTTATCTTTCTTTGGGTTACTGATAATCGATGTAATAAAGTAAGACAAAAATTATCATTATTATATTTATATTAATGTTTTTGTTATTTTTATTATATCTGTCGTCACAACTATATACAAGATTATTTAGCTCAACTATTTTTATCTTACAGCGGAAAAAGTATACGTCAATGTTGAGAGCCAATAAATTGAGTCCGCATTGTGCGTTGATTTCTAAATTTAATTTACAAAGTCAAGAAAGTATTTCTGATAGAAGTGTGCAGTGCTCATTGAAGCTTTTGTTCTTGTTTTTTTGTTTTGTTGATTTTGTTATATGAACATCTTTGTAATTTTTTATTATTATTATTATTATTATTATTATTATTATTATTATTATTATTATTATTATTATTATTATTATTAT
>JBBMKC010202825.1:0-35694 GCA_037834085.1 Bipalium vagum | reverse complement strand
AATAATGACACGAAAGCAACAAATAATAATAATAATAATAATAATAAAAATAATAATAATAATAATAAAAATAAAAAAAAAATAATAATAATAAAAATAATAATAATAAAAAAAATAATAATAATAGTAATAATAAATACTTATTAACATATATATAAATTTACATATATGTTATTTATTAACAATTATGATTGGCAATAAACATTTTCAAATCAATTTTAAATTAATAATTTCAATTAAATCATTTACGATTAAAATCCATATTGTAAAATTAATTAAATTGAAATCACTGAAATACGGATAAGAATCCTGGACTGCTCATTTTCATGTCGGATATGGTAATTATGAAATTATCGAATTTAATTCTCGTCTTCATTTAACGAAGCTTTAGCCTTATTTAATTAGATTTCATTGTTCTAATTTTGCAGAAAAAATGGATATATATTTATATAATTATTAGTAACTAATTAGTCAAGAATTTCAGTTTTTGCCACTATTCAAACAATGTGGCTAAATTTAACTATCGTGTCCTTTGACGGAAAGCCATTTTAAATCATTTACACATTTTTTAATTCATTAATTTTGAAGCCTTTGCTCTGATTAACTTGTGGAAATTTTTTTTTATTATCCAATTTTCACAACAGAATTAATATAAGAGCTTTTGAAAAAAGTATCAAATTTAATTTCGACTTTTCAATTACCCAACCAAGTAATTTAATGAACTTAGAAAAACTATTGATTATCTTCCAAAATATTTTTCACAAAAGTTAAATCTCAACAATATAAAAAACGAATCATTTCAGCTATTTTATCTGGGAAATTTGAAAAACGAATTAAAACAAATATTAATATCACCATCCCAATGTTTGAGGATGACTGAATCTTTATCAGCAATATGTAGAACCTGATTACGTTTTTTCCTACCGATTACCGATTCCTAAAAACCCTTACTATTGGTGTACCATAAAAGATGAAGATAAATAAAAACAGTCATTTACTCTTCCATGAAAATCATAGTAATATAATAACAAGTACAAGTTATAAAAATAGCTTCCTGCTGTAATTTATAAAATTCTATCAGAATCTGAGAAACCATAAAATTGGTAAAAAAATTAATTACAAATGATACCCATCATGGAGAAATCAATTTCCGTAAATCAAATTAAACTTTATTTTTAGTTTATATAAAAGCACTTCAATTTATTATTACATATAAAAACAGCATAATGGTTAATTTTTTCTCTTTATTGCGATAGCTGCTCTACCAGTGAAAGTCATTTAAGACATCTGAAGATAAGAGAATCTAATTTTAATTGGAAAAAAATAATTTCACCAAAAACTTTTGATGCAACAATATTAATAAAATTATGGTATTTTGGTTATTTGAGAATAGCGAGTTCTATTTAGAAAGATAATGAATTTTACGCAGAATTTTCAGTACCACTCAAAAAAGTAATAAAAATGTGATAATATCCCAAAATAATTTCTTTTACAAATGAAAATAACATTAGCGTAGCAAATTGGTTAATATTAATAATAATTTATTAATATAATTTCAAAATATTAACATAAAATTTGATATAGATAAATCATTATAATTACAGTGAAACATAGATTTAGTAACAACTTAATTAACTTGATTAAATTTTGATTAATTTAATTAATTAAATAAAATTATAAATTTAAGTAAAATGATTGAATTATTAACTCTTTCTAAAATTTGAATGAAATTAGAGAAAAATAAATAGAAATATTCTGTATTTCTTGTTTATTAAATAGAGAATAAAATATTATGAATAAATCAATATTATTAATTTAATGAATTTAAAGTTATAATTTTGTGAAATAAAATATTAATAACCAATAATTATGAGTAAAGTTGTTCAAAACTAGTTCTTAATTTTTTTCCACATGTTAAACTGATGGTGAGAGGTCAGGTTATTAAGCTGGATGAGGTAAAACTTCATAGTTCAAATCATGTAAATACTGTGCTGTATTATTATTATTATTATTAAATTAATCTAATAATATAATATATTATAATTAATATATTATTCATTAATATATTATAATATATAATAATATAATAACATGTTTATTATTCTTTTATAATAATGTTCATAATAATGTTTCTCCCATAATATTGTATCAATCAAGTTACTATTTCAGAAAAATACAACTAAAAATGACCGTAGATATTTAGATTCATTTTACTAAGAAAATTTTTTATTCATAATCCATATACTAAAGAAAAGATAAAAGATAAAAGCAAGATAATTGAAATTTTATAAAGAAACCACAAAATCTCCATAGTCTATGCCTTCAACATGAGAACTTTGAAATATCATTCTTTAGGCTTCAGAAAGAACAATTTGCTAAAAATTTAATTCTTCATCAATAATAATTTTAACATCTTCTGATTAAACAGGGAAACTTAGCTCAAAATATAAAAATAAACGTAATCAAAAACTAAAAATAAGATAAAAACAAATTAAAATATAAGTATAATTTGATTACTTTAATTTTTCTTCATATCATTCTTTTGCAGAATAATTTGCTCTGAACGTAATTCTATGCGTTAATTCAAATTCTTTATATGTTCAATATTCCACCTAGCTTTTTGTTATACAATACTTTAAAAGAACTATGAAACACATCTTATTCGTCAAAATAGTTCTCATTGTTCTCATTAGCTTTCTGAGATCAAGACAATAAATTATAAATTCTCTTTTCCTGGAAATCAGTATTTCTGAACTCTAAAAACTTAAGAATGATATTTTAAAAGTCACATTTGTTCCGGAACTCTTAGAAATAAATGTGGTTAAATATATGATAACCTAATGGTTAGAGGCCAGGTTATTAAGCTGGATGAGGTAAAACTTTATAGTTCGTATCATAAACATTTTTTACCGTTAACTCCGAGTCATGCAGTTCTTCATTATTCTACACCAAAACAGGCCCCTTTGTTGCAGCATGACTGAGCTATGATAGACTCACCAGATGTAAAAAGTTATAGTTAATTAATCCAGCTACAGACCACCAAAGAGTGATCATATGCTTCCTAGGGTGAAGGCCTCGGTTAGATACATGTCTTCATTGATTGTGATATAAGACCAATTTTTTGTCACAGATTACAATTCGAGATACATATGAAGCATTTTAATCAAAGAAGAAATTTCGAATCTTCTACTTTCTTTCTTATTTTCTTGGTATGGTACCCGATTGGTATGGTATCGATTTTTTTACTAAAGAAGAACTGGTTGAATTGGTGATATTCAATTCTTCATGCAGTACTCTAACCGATTTTCTCTAATCACTTTCAACTATACTACAGGGTGCCCACTGGAAAAGTGTAAAAAATGATCATTAGTTATGACAGCAGCCGGTCTATGACGATCATTATTTTCAATGCTGAAAATATCTTTGTGTTGATCTGTTGAACCATCGTCTCAAGAGAAATTAATATTTTCTAATAGCTTCTCACACATTATGGTGAAGCCTGAATTCATAAAGAATGCAAATCTGAATATGTTGTTCAATGATCAAATCAAACTGCTTACTTTTAGAATAATATAAAAAGGCGAAATATGCGCTTCAAATTGATATATTAAAACAATTATTAGTTTTATTATAAGCATTGACTGAAAAAATAGTTTTAATATAAGATACGAATATAATAAATACCTTTTCTAATTAAAAGTGGTAAATAAGATGAGTAAAAGACAATTATGAATAATTTAGTATTGAAAGTTGAAAATCTGCGGACAATCTATGTAAATTGTCGAAATTATTTGACTCAAAAGAAGCATGAATGACATGCAAGTAAATTAAATATCGATGTTTGTTTTAGTAACCGTTACGATCTCAATATTAAGAATAGAGATAGAATTTAGAACCATACGAAATTTGATGAAACCTACATTTAGGAAGGTGGGGAAAGTAATTTCTTAAGATTTTCCCTGAAGTAGAATTCTTAATTCTGCCCTAGAAAACATTTGGAAAGAGATCTGTAGAAATAGGCTCTATCAGAGATCTCAAATGTTTTTGGAATATTCTGATTAGTGGTATACGAAATAAATTATGAACTAGGAACCTTTGATGTTCATAGGCACTTAAAGTTGAAGTTTCATGTGTGTTGGAGTTTTGGAATAAATTCTAAGGAAAATTATTTTACACAGTTGAATATCAAGGTGCAGCTTTTCACAAACTATTCTTTTTGTTTGCTCATATCACTTGTACATTATGTTTTATTTAAATTTATTTATATTGAAATTTATTTTTGAAAATAAACAATGGACTAGTAATTCACTTTTTCGACTCACAAAAAATCAATTATTTACACTAAAGAAATAAATAAAATACACTTCTTAAACACCATGATAGAAGCAGTGTTTAAGAAGCAGATTCTTTTCAATGATTAATTAAATATTATTATTATTATTATTATTATTATTATTATTATTATTATTATTATTATTATTATAATACAATAAAATCTCTTGTTTTTTATCAAAATCAATAAATAAAAAAAAATATTTGTAAATTTTATCTAAAATATTTTGTTTCTATTTGTTATCTGATTAGAAATGTTCAAAATTATATATTTGCAATAAACGTTTAATAAAGATTTAAATAAATAAAATATTTTTGCAAAATATACACATATTCAGTTACTTTCAATTTTAAAAATATTTTTGCAATTTTTTTCATGATTTCTTTTTAAAAATTAATTTATTTGCTTATTTTTCAATCATCTTCACCATCAAAAACTGAATATCGATTGATATTTATCCATAATTTATTTTTAGACAATTAAAACAAGAGAGAGCTATAGGATTTTATTTCATAATTCAAATTGAACTTTCTAACAATTTTTAGTTTTCCATTCTTAATTCCTAATCCGGATATCGAAACAGACGTTAAAAGAAAAGGAAACATCAAAATTTAATACCAGATTTTAAAATTCATTCATATATCGGTACTTGAAATATCTTTGAACAGTTTTTCTTTCACAAAATTAATAAAGATTTTATTATCATATTTAGAAATAGATATTTCATGAGATATTGTTGTTTTGAAACATTACGAGATTCCCTTTTGTATATTCTACTGTTATGGTCATTGGGGATTTATTAATTATGTTTTCTAAAAGCATTTTGTTTATTGTTTTCTCTCTTACAGAAATGGAGATAATTTTATTTTAAAGTAATACAAAGGTGTATCTCATGGGAAACGTAATTAGTGTAAAAATGATTCGTAACATAAGAGATTTAAGTCTGTCAAATATGAAATATTTAAAATGAAATACTAAGTTTATTGGTAAATTACAAATAAAAAGATTTTTTTACTCGTGAAAGTACTCACATTACCTATTTTCTACACACGTCTGTCATTTAAGGGGTAGTTTGCTCAGGCCAGTTATATTAATACCTGGTGGACGAGAGTCCATGGATTCCTGGAAGATCAGGTTTTATAATTGTCGGAATTGTATTTTTATCCTAATCTAAAATTGTCCAAATGATTTGTTTGATAATTAAAAATTTCAAATTCCAATTCTTATACGTTTTCTCAGTCATTTGAGAAGTGTGGGCCTAGCGTTATCATGAAATAGGTTAGTTTTAATTTTGACTAACCTGGTGCTTTTTTCGTTACATCTTAGCAGCATTTCGACCTTTTGGTTATAGTATATTTCTGTTTAATGAATTTAATTTAATGAATAATAATAATGAACCACACATATTCTAGACCACTAAACATTCGTAGGTTAACCTCAACGGAGACCATATGGTTCATTTGTGAGGTCAAATTTACCTGTTCGAAAATTGGTGAACCAATTTGATATTGTCTGCTGTGAGGTAAAACTGCATCCAAATACACTATTAATGTTTCGATCAGTATAGTATTCCGTTATGTCACACAAGAAATTATACGTAACGATGTGCAATTCAGATAAATCCATAAAATATATTAGTTAAGACAATTGATTAATGATTTTCCAGCTTACAAAGATTACTTTAAACAGGGAAAAATGTAAATCACCGACAGAGGAGTTGTAAAATATTAAGCTAGTGTCAAATAATCAGATATGAAAGTTGAGAATAGTATTAATTACAAATCCCATGCATGAGCACAAAATATACTTAGATACATTTACTCAAAATATATTCCTCGGGATTCAAAACAGCTTTGGAAGTCATTATAAAATATTTCAAAGTAAAGATGATAGTTTGTCACAAAATCGTTGTTATTATATTTTGAACGTCGTGAATGGTATCGTAATGTTTTCTTTTCATAGGAAATTTAAGTTTTAGGAATAGTCAGAAATCACAAGGTGCCAAATCTGATGAATAAATAAGAAAAGCGTAATTCTTTTTCTGCAAAAAAATTCACATATATTGTCCACGTATTTTATGTTATAAAAAAACAACAATAACTCCTTCTCAAGATATTTGGGATGAACTCGATTAATTCTTTTCCATTACATTACACCAGAGCAACATTCTTCGTTACCTGTTAACCGTCTGGAACCAATTCTTGATGAATGATAAGTTAGGAGTGATACGTTTCACTTTCATTTTCTCGAATCTAGACATCTCTAGAAAAACTGTTTTAATATCTCATTGGTATTTTATACAACTTAACACAAAATTTGATATTTCTATATTGTTTCATTGAATTGTTGTCTAAAATAAATACGATCATGAAAAATCCTTTAAAAAGCAAAATATGTCTCGATTTGTTTATTGGTTAAAATCAGATAAAATTCATTTATTCTATTTTATTAATATTTTATATTTATAACAATTATAATTTAAAAATAACAATGGATAGTATTAGTCAAAAAGTAACACAATGCTATAGGAACGACGATTTTAATTTTAGACTTATTAGATCAATTTTCATTGAAATCCTTTGTCATAAAATCATTTGTATGACACCGTTTCCATTTATTATCTCATTTGAAAAGTACAATAAAATTATACCTATTATACCTATTATAAAAAAGTATAATGCCTCTATAAAATGAATAATTCAGAAATTTATACATCAGTGAATATCAATACTTTTATCAAACTTTCAATGATATATTTCTGCTAATTGCATCACCGGTGGTTTGGAGACGGTGTTTTTTGTTATGTGAATTGACAATTTAGGGATCTTTGTAAAAATAAATTTTATTTAAAATTTTTAATTATTTTGAAGTTAATTTAATTTTCCCTAAATGTATTGCCTTTTCTGACCCATTCTTTTACAGGCCGAAAATAAATTTCTATTGGTTAGAAATTGTATTTTTAATAATTTGTTTTAATTTTTCATTCAATATTTAATATATATGTTTTGATATGTAAATGTTTAATATTTGACCTATCTTCGTTTTCAATTTTACTGTTACCTTTCAAAGTTCCAAGTTATTCCTTCATTTATAATATTAACCTTTTCTTAATCACGAAATTGAATTTATTATTAATTAATTAATGTATTATGTAATTATAATATTATTATTAATAATTATTATATTACTAATATAATTTAAAATAAATAAACTTTTCTTTCCAAAAACATTCCTCGAAATTCTTTTTAGATTAATTGATTTCAGAAAGGTATTAAATGAACCTTTGTACATTCTTAATTCTTACTAATTAATGTTTAATATTTGGTAGAAGGTACCGAATTATAAAAACGAAACATTATCAATTGAAAATACTTTTACCAATAAACCATTCCTTCTTATATTTACTTAGAAACTAACTTTCAATAACATTCTTTTATAATAATACTCTTATGTCAATTATGGAGTATTGTTATAACTACAAAGTATTCCTAAAATCTGGAATTTTTCCGAAATTTAATTTTAAAGTTTTATATTGTAAAACCTGAGTTTTCCACAGATCTTGCCTAATAACTTTTACACATTATGGTGAAGAATAATTACTTGTTTCAACTCCTTTCGTTATAATTTGTTCAGAAAGCCATAAGCTAAGATTTTAAAAGTTAGAACGTTATTAAGGATAAGTGTTTGATCAAGCTTAAATATAATTACAAAAATAATTTATAATTATGAAAATATCTGCCTTAAATTCATAGGTTGAGTATCAATTATAAAATTTTTTGATAGAATGAAATTTGCAGTGGTAAATAATTTGAATAATCGTAGACCTTTAAAAAATTTGATAATTCAAATTAATTGTTTTAATAAGTACAATTGATTCGCTTTCGTTGAAATTCAAATGAATATGGAGATAGCCTAAAGTGAATAGCTTGGAAAAAATTCACTTAACCTAACGATCTTGTTTTAAATTTTGTTTTTCGTTACCTAATTGTACTAAAAATTGAAACAATAAAAAAATTTCTTTTTTGTAACGATTGTCCTTAAAAAATTTATTTGTTTTCCGATAAGTCATGGTAACTGAAATCTAAAACAACCAATTTTTTAAAAAAATGATTTCTTATTTATCTATCTTTTATTATCTAATAAAAGTATCTTGCAACGCTTCGGAAACATATCCGAGCTAAATTACTTTATTTAAATGTTTTATAATTTTATTTTGGTTTTCTTGTTAAATTATCCTATTATAAAAAACAAACCAAAAATTGTTTTGTCGAAATCATCATATTAGCAAAGAAATGAAAACAAAACTTAAGTGGTCTTTAAATATTCAAATTTGTATTAAAACTGGCAATATTATTTGAAAAGTAAGTGATAGGAATGTGTTAAATAATATAATTAAGCTTCACGAAACTCGAATGTGATTATTAATCTTATTTGCATGTCTTCAATAAAATTGGATATATTGCTCAAAGTGAAGATGGACTGATTTGCGGAAAAAATGAAAATCAATAAAACAATTTTTATATTATTAGTTATCCGAAAAATAAAAAAATTAAAAAGATTCCGCACGAAAAAAGAAAGGAATTATTTTTAAAAAATCTTTTAGTTTTTTAGTACCATTAGGTAACCAAAAACACAAAGAACTTTAAAATAGGACATTTAGATAAAGTGTAGCTTTACCAATGGGTTAAATGAATTGAGCACAAAGGAAAATAGAGATTTCTTATTTTAGAATCATGATAATAATTTTGTATTGTGCATATAGACGTGAGACTGTATGTGGTCAAATTTGTTATCTAATAAATTTTAACAAAAGATATTAATGATTGGATTTTAAGAAATATTGAGAGATTAAATTGGAACTGGATAAATATTTATGTTCTTGGCAACATTTAATTAAAATTTTCAATTATTTTTAATTTAATAACATTTTAGTTTGACAAATACTTTCCATTACAGTGGTCAATAAATCGACAACGTACCCAACCGAGACGTAAAATTTCAGAAAATTTTCAAAATTCTTTTGGGTTAAGTGAATTAAAAATATACTCAGATTTCAAATTTAGATAAAAAATGTTAAATTTTCTTCAAACATTAATAAAATTAAATTTATCAGGTCTGTTTAAAGAGGAAAAGATATCAAGTTTATGATATATTTCTTTTGTGATCGAGTCTTAGGTAGCTAGTTTAAAACAATTCAGGTAGTAGATTGTGATCAGTAATATTTATCCGTTTTATTTAATTTTTTTGAAAAAATGCTCAATTTTGGAAACTAATTAAAACTACATGAAAATATTATTTGAACTTTTGATGTTGATTAAACTTCAAGTACCCATAAGTAATTTCTTTTTTATCAGAAGATCCAAATTTAACCAGATATACTTGTTACATATAAATATTACTATTAAATAATTGTAATAGGACATCAACTACAAATATCAATGAAATCTATCCGGATTCCCTAAAAATTCGTAAACGGTAGTGATGGTTTAACTGATTTGACAAAGTACATTTTGACCTTCAAAATGACCCAAGAAGTGGTCGTGCAGGTCAATTTGGTGAAGATAAATTAGGGCTGTTGTGAAAGAAGATTCTACTCAAACAATTGAGAAAATTTCACAAAAAACATATACATCAATTCAGCTGCATTTTAAATCCATCGTGAAGTTCGTGCATTACCGTAAAATACCTCATAATCTCAGTGATTCAAACAAATCTCTAAGATCTTCGTTATGCAATATACAATTAAACCGTCATAAAAAGAATCATAACAGCGAAGGAGAAATGGATTACACCTGACAGCATAGTTATGAGAAAACAATGACTTTCCACTGTAGAACCACCGAGAAAAATTGTAAGCCTAATATCCGTGGATAAAAATATCTTATGAGTTTGATGGAACATTCTTTTCTTTCTTTTCTTTTTCTTTATTTACACAAATATCGACAATATTAGACTTAAAACAGTATATATTTTGCGCAGTAAGCCAAATTAATTATTTTAAACATTAAAAATAAATTAACATTTTTTTCCATTTGTTTTCAACAGATTATAAAATTTCAAGAATTATTGTGTAAGTTGTGAACACAGTAGTTTACGTTACATAAATTTCTTCATTGTCCACATAACGTATATGAGAAAATTTTCTCTATTAAATAAATTTTCCAGTTCATGTATATTAAATGAAACTTAATTAATGTCACTTATTAAAATGAACATTGTGTTCAAGATATGAACATAGAAGCATGTATTTTTTTATGAGTTCCGAAATACATGAATTTTGAACCCACGTGTAAAATTTAAAATTAAAAGCGCTGATTTAGATGCTGCCTCAACTCCTCGAACCATTAAAACACAGTTTGCAAGATTTTAGCTTAGAAGATCAACCGATTCTTTCCGGTATATCTTCATCGATGAAAACGGGTTTTGTTCCTTAAATCACGAATTTCAACAGATGATATTGGGGAAAATGTGTTGTTGAAAAATGATTGTTAACATTTCTACTACTTCTCATCATTGATTAATTTTAAGATATATATCCTAGCTGAATAAATGGATTCCACATAAAATATTAGATAAATTGAACAGCATTAATCTCTCTATTTCCTTCATTTCACAAAATCAAAACGCCCACTTTTGAACAGATTAGTCACAGGTGATGAAAAAATGACTCTGAACAATGACACGACAGAAAAGGACCTTGAAATAAGTAGATCACAGTACAGAAACAAATGCTAATTTTG
The DNA here is from genome assembly GCA_037834085.1 of Bipalium vagum. Classification (NCBI taxonomy): domain Eukaryota; kingdom Metazoa; phylum Platyhelminthes; order Tricladida; family Geoplanidae; genus Bipalium; species Bipalium vagum. The sequence continues at coordinate 24,621 of JBBMKC010202825.1, read as the reverse complement.
GTCTACATCCAATGAAGGTGTTCCTGAGTGCTTGGTGGGACTACAGCGGCAATAATGATTTTGAACATCTCCATTGTAACCTACTGATTAGACTTAATACTGTTAGGTCAACTTTGAATAATCGAAAAGTAATAGTCACAAAAATAATGCCAGGTTCAATATTGTACAAAAGACAATTAAAAAAGGCAATGCAAGATTTGAAATTCTCTAATAATCACAATACTCTTCAGATATTGTACCTTCTGATTTTAAACTGTTCCAGTTTTTAAGTGTTAAGACATTTAATTCTGTTGAAGCTTGAAACCCTTTTCCAAAGAAAACCAAGTAATTTCCATCAACATTGGTTGGAATAGCTTATAGAACTTTATAGATTATTTGTAGAAAATAATACTGATTATATAATTAATTAATGTCGTTTTTTTTAATTTTAGTCTTCATAATTTTTTAAATCAAGCCAGAACTTACGCTATGATCTAATATATAGGAAAGACACAACGTCACCTTAAACAAATTTATTCCAATAGAATAAAATTTCAATTGGAAATTGTTTGTACACATTTTTTATTTCTTAATATATGTTAGTCTCGTGTCTAATGAGAATGTAACCAGTTGTTGCTGTCAAGATTTTTGTGCATTATATCGATTTCATCCACAGAAATAAACTCATTAGAATTCAAAACACTTTGATGAACGAGATCGATAGCAGACCAAACAGTTATTATAATTTGTTTCGAACGAGAGACAAGCTTTTAAAAATTTTGAGAATTTTATAATGATTCAACAACTGAGCTCTTATTATCGGTTATCATACAATATTCATTTCTCATTAATGTTACTCTACAAATGATGAGAAAATATAAAATTAGAATTTGATGTTCTTACACGGAAAATGCGTAATGACTTCAAATAACTTTACAAAAATTTTCACTATAAAAAATCGCACTCTTTGATATTTATTTAAATTCTTTTTATACAGAATAATGGATCTGAATAAATAAATTTTTCTATATACAAAAAATCTTTTAAATTTAACTTGAATGAAAAAGACTATGAAGAATTTAATGTTATTTTTCAACATACACATTGGTTATAACTTGCATAGCTCTGCTTGCGTCCTACATGGATTTTCGTCCAACAAATTATCAAGGTCTTTATCTAAAATTTTCTTGCATCAGGATTTGAAAGATTCAATTTTCGACTTCTGAATCAACTAAACTACTTTTTGATATTTTACATCTCACTGCGCCTTCACCAACAGTAAAAAAATCATATCTCTAGCACCATAGGCTGTTTTCTTCAATTGAAGGACAAATAATAAACGATGTCTTATATGCATTTTTTGGAATTTTATTTGAATTTTCGCTATTTTTTTAAAATATTAAAATAATAAAATTTTATTCATTAATTCTCGATTATCTGAAATAAAGTAAGCATATTCAGATGGGTTAAATATATTTAAAACACCAATAATTTACAAGGACATTCATTTTGTATAATTAAATCATTTTTCTTAATAATTTTAGTTTATTATTTTAAAAAATAATTTTAGAAATTAATTAAAATATTCTCACAAATGAATATGGACTTTTTTGTTGGTTCCTAGGTTTCACTTGTATTTCCAATTTATTTCATGTCCCTTCTATTGAGTTGGCGTGTACCTGAGTAAATGAATCTTTAAAGTTTTTGAGTGATTAACTATTCCGTTTTTATGTACATCTTTTTGAAATTGATATTGTTTCACCATATATCAATATGAGTTATTGATCCATATTTACGTGCTTATTAATAATATTTATCAATGTATCCTGTTGTTGGTACTTCTTAGAGAAAAAGAATTTCTGTTTTCGGTACGATGAACACCTCTAACAACTCATTCTCCATCTACGTTATAATTCGGATTATATTATTTCTTCTACAGTTTTGTTTCATCGATTTCAACGAAGATACCTTCTTTTCTTATGATCAAATCTTTATTTTCCATTGTGTTTTGACCAATTTCAGAAATTCATTTAGGTAATTAAAAATTTTATGGAGCTGCATTATCATTATTGATGTTGTGGGTATTTTTGATAACCACAAATATGTAATAAATAATATCTTGGAACACAGGATTGGTTTCGATCTTGGTTTTCATCTGAATTCCTTTTTTCTTTCACAATATTCACATTTTTATAATTTGTAAGGAATTTTATTTTTCAATGAAATATCTACCTATTTCTCTTTATCAAAATACATTTTATATATGCATTTCATCCTATGATGGGTTGAATGAATGAAAATTAACGAATTAAGAAAAAAATATCTTTTGAAAGAAAATCAAGATATTTTATATGTAATAAAATTAAAAATTATTATTTATTTAAAATAATTAAATTAAATTAGATTATTAAAATGAAAATAATAATAATAATAATAATATTTTTATTATTATTTTAATTTTTATTATTATATATAATTAAATTTATCAACTCTACCTTTTTTTGTTTTCTTTTTTATAACTTTTATTATTTTCTAATAAAAAATATTTATTGAATGACAACAATATTTCCCTTTTTATCATAAAATATAATTATAAAAATTAAAATTAAAATCCACTTATAAATAAATATTACTCGAATGTAATAAATCACGTAATTCTATAATTGACAATTAAAATATCAAGTAATCTCTAAATATCATGATAACATCGGGGCTCATTCTTTGAATATTGACTTTTTCAGATTAAATCAAATTTCAATATTATTTTTTAAAAAAAGAATTTTTTTCATTTTAAATAATGAATTATCTCTAGAATTATCATTTTGATTTTATTTTGAGTATATTTTTTTCATAATTCTATTGTGAACGGTGATCATTTTTATGATCATTTAAAAAATTATTAATATTGCTGTTACAACTTTTTTCATATACGTCTGTCACCCTTAATAATAATGTAACATTTCATAAAATAGTAAAAATGAAAGCACCTTAAGATCTATAAATTGACCGTGTCAATATTAGATATACGTGGTAAGACTGACAAGTACTTAGACTCTACTAGAAATACTAAAGAAACTCAAATAAATATAAATATGAAGTATACGAATAGATTAAATATTCTAATTTGTGTTTGACTAGGTTGGATTAATTCAAAATAGTGTTCAAACATGGAGAATTTCGCAGTGTTATCCGTTTTTTACTTCTCAAGGGATGTGACAGGAAAGAATTTATTAATCAGCTTGAAGAACCATCATCTCAGACCATTATTTATAACTGGATCCGAGAATTTTCAATTGGTCGAGCAAGTATTGTCAAAGCAACAAAAAGTGTTAAACCTTTAGAAATTAGAGGAAAGTTTAATAAAAATGAAAGATATTATGACAAATGACCGAAAAATTACTCAAACGCAGCTTTCTGAAAAGAAACGCCCAGCTTTTTCTTCACCAAATGAAAATCCGAAATTTATATATCAGGTTCGTACTGAGACTTTTAACAACTCAGATTTTAGCTAGACAAAAACAGGCCTGTGAAAGAAATCTCAGTCTTCTGGAAGAAACGGGACCAAATGTTTATAAAATATAATAACTAATTAAGTAAGATGAATCAAACACATGCCGGTTAGTTCATTAGGCCAGTTTTTACTGGATCTAAAATATTATTCTTCGAATTAGCTTTGGAACTAATATTTTTAAATAATTTTTGTATTGTATATAATTTAGCGAAATGAAACGCGTTTTCACTGTTAACTCGTTGAGGCAGTAAATGTGTTCCACCTTTTGATAATTAGGATGCATACCGAGTTACTTTTTAAACCACATATGCACAGAACCTTGAACTTCATCCCATTATCGGAAACTAGTTAGCTTCTTCATCAGGCCGTTTCACAATTCGGATTTTTGTTACAATACTGTAAATAGATGCTTGTGTCTCAAAGGATTAGAAAATTGTCCCAATTTATTCATCAATGAGAATTGATAAAATATAAGGCTGATTGCTCTGAGCTCACTTAAATTCTTGAAAATACATTCGCAGGTCAAACAAGTTCACCTACTCAACATGCTGAAGCTGATATGATATCCATTAGGATTTATATTATTAAGTTTCAATTCCACATTAAATACTTTGTGTAATATTTAAAGCAGGAGCAACGCGAATCTCAGTAATAGAGAGAAATGAAATCAAAGTGATAAATTTCCTTTGCCTCTCTCAACATTTATTTGATAAATTGCCTAATCTCAGTATGTTAATAATTATGATAAATCTGCGTCGTTTATATTTGTACAGAATCGTAAAATTTAAATTAATTTTTCATCATGAAAGATCGTTGAAAGATTTTATTTCTGTACTTCTTTTGATAATCTTTTGTCAAACATTGCATTCTGGCTAAATCCTTAATAGAAAAGCATCGGATTATAAAACTAGAGCTTATATCATTTTTCTTTCAGAGAACAGGTAATGGTGAAATAGGAATAGATACATTTTTGTTCAAGGGAACTCATCAGAAGAGCATAAGTAAGGTATGTATCCTTAAATATATATAGTGAATGAATTTTTCGTTGAAATCTAATTTAACTATCACATTTATAAAGATTTATACAGTGCATCTTCTATTATTACATCTAATTTATTATTACATCTAAAATTTCAAAAGTGGTCCAAAAATAGAAGTTTGTCCAATATTAGAAGTTAAGACATAAAAAGGCTATAAAACATGTTTTATATGAACTTATATGGATGTAATAATAGAAATTAAAAAATCAACAATAAGTCCAATAATATATCAGATCAGTCCATAAATTCGTGCGTATTGCATTATATCTTTTTGCTTCAAAACCTTTGTCATTTTATGCAGATGGTTTTAAAAAACTTCCTGACAGGTGGAAAAAGATTGTAGAAAACGACGGTAATTATTTCCATGAATAAATGTTTCATATCGATTTCATTTGCCTTTTATTTTTATATTTACATAATATTTATTAATACGCACGGACTTATGGACTGACCTGATACTTCAACGTTTTTGAATTGAATATATGATAATTTTTTACTCAATTCCTGATTTTGAAAATGTTATATACCAAAATATTATTAAAATTTTAAACAAATTATTGAAATTTTTGGACCAATAATTTTATTTTTATATGAAAATATCGAGAAATATGATCATTACAAATTATTGGTCCAAATATGAAGTTTGGTCCGATGATAGAAGTTGTCCATTTCAGAAATTGGTCCAAAATAGAGGTTGCACTGTAATTCAAACCTGGAAACTACCACATATAAAGATCCTTAGCATATTACCTGACGGTCTAGCGATTCTGTACATACATGATCGGATCATTAAGGCTGGGGTTGGTGAAGGTTGATTTTCTTTTCTAAGAGGGTTAGAAAATCAAGAATATGTATTTGAGACAGACTTTATGCTTCTATATTGTTGTTACTGGTCGTCACTTTGAAGTCGTCAGCTTCTTAATGAAAAGGTCTCAACCCCCTATGTCGGTTGGTGTTGCCAATGTAAATGTAAGTGTAACGGGGATCAAAAATAGATCCGAATTTTCTAATAAATAGCAATTTTTAAATCATATTCACGCGTTTTCTAAATTAAGAAGATATAAATAATGAAATATTTATATTTTTTATAATTTATAGAAGTAAAAATAGTTTAATAATTTTAAATCCCTTAATAAAAAGTTAAAAATTAAGTTTGAATAACAAATAATAATTTCTAACAGAAAATATTATTTTATTAAAATACTAAAAATGTTTTGTTTATTATTGTAATATGTAATATTTATAGTATATTTTTATTTATTTTTTTATTATTTCTACATTTTTTATATATAACTGTATTTAAATTTATTTATTTTTATCATTTACCATTCATTATATTTTATACTTATCATTAACTTGACAAATATAAGAAGCCTTACCAAGTGAAATAAACATGCACGTGAAGTGGGCTTTTATAGCAGATATGGAGCCTTCTTTTGTTTCAAAGTATCATAATTTATGTTCCTTTAATTATTCAACAAAACTTTATTCTCTTACGGGATAATTTTTATAACTTCCTTAATTAGATGCATCATCAATCTGAAAATAAATAAAATAAATTTATTTATTACTTTTCGCTATATCATAATAAAAATTTATCTTTTTCCAATGATGATGATATTTATTCTTTTAAAATTCAATCCGTTAAGGAGAAATGGTTATCCAGCTAAATAGATAATGTAGCGCAATGTAGCAATAAACAATAGAAATGTATATAACAATAAAAAATATTTATATTAATAATCGCGACTTTTTCCATATTTTACCCGGTAAAAAGTAGTCTGAAGGAAAAGGAACAGTAAAAGAAGAAAGCACAAATTTATTAAGAGTAATGATAGATACAAAATGAGACAATATCTATCACGTATAGTGTCGCAAAAATATTACTATGTCAATATTCTCGTAATTAGAATTGATAATAAATATATTTTATAAAATTATATTTTCCTTCCTAATCACTAAATATTCCTTGAAGAAAAAGTCTTAATCAGAAAAGAATAAAACATTGCATATACCTCCATATGTGGTTGAGCTAGTGAAAATGAAATGAAATGGATAAAAACCAAGTATAATGAATTCCTTTATAACTTTAACCATATTGACTTTTACCATAATACAGGAGTACAAGGAGAAATATATATTTCCTTTTTTATAATATAACCAGAGAATACTTATTATCATCATTACCTGAGGTAAAAAAATGAAGGTTCACAAACTTATTTTGCTTAAAGAATTAGTATGAAGTCAAACTTTGAAATTGTGAAGGGGTTTTTTATCAAAATCATTATCTCACTTGCCACAAATCAGATAGTCGAAAAGAGTAATATCTCGTATTTGCAGATGTCAACAATATTAAAAATTAAAAAAGATATTTATTTTTAAGATATGAGATATATTTGAGAGTATTTTATAATAAAATATCGATATCGACAAACACAGATATTCATTGAGAATTACTCTTCCCATCCCTGTTAGTACTGATATCTATTTTCAGAGTCTTAATTTTCTTTCTGTTTTTGATGGAAAAATTTCCAGTAGGCAAATATTTATTTATTTATATTTTCATAAATTATTTAGAATCAAGTTTTCCTTCAAGTTTAAATGTAATATAAAATATATAAATATAAGTCTGATAATAAAACTTATTGTGATATAAATGGTAGTGCTTAACAACTAAATGTCATCTTTAGCTTTATTAAAATTATTATTGATATTCAGATGTTTCTGTCGCATTTTTTTCTGCTTCTCAAGCTGAGCATTCAAACAATCTTATCCGATTTGCGAACCTTCCATATTTCGGAAGAAGTTCCACCGGGAACTGTAATAGTAAATCTGGGAAAGCTTTTAAATCTCAATCAAAATAAAGAGCCCCTTCTTACTATTAGTGATAATCAGGCTATTGGAATTGATTATTTTATAATAGATCAAAATACATTTGACTTAAAAATATGGAAATCCCCTGATCGGGATGAGATCTGTTCCAACACTCAAGATCATTGTTATATACTATTGTTAATTCTGTATGGAAATCGTGCAGAACCATCATATGACCAGATAACAGTAGAAATACTTGACATAAATGACAACACTCCTAAATTTTCTCAAACTAATTTAGTTCTGCAAATTCCGGAAAGTAATTCGGAATTCAATTCCAGAGTAACAACGTTCAAATTATTAGAAGCCATAGATCGGGACACGAAAGAAAATGGGATCAAATTTTATAGAGTTGATGGATCAGATTCTATGACTTTTAAAATTGAAACTGATTTAAAAGGTCCACGATTAGTTATTATGGAAAAATTGGACAGAGAGAGGAAGTCATTATATACATTTCGGCTGTTAGCAGTAGATGGTGGAAACCCTGCTAGAACTGGAACATTGTCAGTGACAGTCAATGTAGAAGACATAAATGACAACAAACCGAAATTTTCTCAACCTCAATATAAAGTGACAATAAATGAAGACACACCGATAGATACCTCAATATTAGTGATCCAGGCTACGGACAGTGATATAGGGATAAACGGTAAAATTGGATTTCGGATAGCTCCACCAAACAACCCCGAGGAATCGTTAGCCATCCGATATTTCAAAATGAAGGTTCTGAACGAAACCTCATGTTCAATCATCGTATCCAGTACAATAGACTGCAAAGATTTAACGAAAGATAAAATAGAGTTCTATGTTGAAGCTTTTGATCATGGTGTCCCTTCATTCATTTCTAATACTTTAGTTTATGTACAAGTTAACGATGTGAACAACAATCCGCCGTTGATATACGTCTCGTATATCAAAGAGAATTTTCATCATTTGGAAAATCGAAATGAAAAAATTGGTACATTATTTGAAAATCAATCTCGATCAATGATAGCTCAGATCACGGTGAAGGATGTTGATAAAAGTATCGGGAACGATGTATCATGTAAGACCAATGATTCCAGATTTTACTTGGATGAGATAACAGCATTGCAGCCTCACTTCAATCGTTACGCTTTGAGAATATATAGACTTTTCAACAACGTGTTAATAGACCGGGAAAAGTTTGACTTAATTAAATTCTTATTAATTTGCTATGATAACATTTATCAGCAAATTGGACAGACGTTCTTAAACGATAAAATTAGAGGTTCTGTCCAGTTGACGTCAACCGAATTGATTACGATCATGATTCTTGACGTTAACGATGAAGCTCCAAAATTTCAAGAAAAACAATTCGTCTTCTACCTGCCAGAGAACAAGCCCGACATTAACTTCAGTGATAAAGAAAATAGTTATAAGCTTGGATATGTGAAGGCTGTTGATTTGGACAAAGATGAAAACGGACTGATTGAATATTCGATTTCTATCAATACCCAAAACAGTTTCAAAATAGAAAAGGAGACCGGCTTGGTTAGTGTGATTCGACCTTTCGATAGGGAACAGTCCAGCCAGATTTCCATTACCATTATGGCAACGGATTGTCCGAAAGTGGGTCTGAGAAAATCGACGTCAATAGAAATACGAATCTTCATAACAGATGAAAATGATAATGTTCCCAGATTTGTTGAACATAACTATCATTTTAGAGTACCAGAAAATTTGGATCATGTCATATTGGGATCTATTTCGGCGGTGGATAACGATGAAGGTGATAATGCCATGATACATTATCAGTTGACGAAAATAAATCTCGGCTTATCGAATGGAAACCATCCGATATCATATTTTAATAATTTTCATATGGATCAACGAACTGGTCAAATCCAGCTTCGTAAAAGACTAGACAGGGAGGTTTGCAATCACTTTGATCTAATCATTTTTGCCATTGATAATCCCATAAAATTAAAGTCCAACATTCAAAATACAGCAACGACAAATATTGCAATTACAGTTTTGGACCAAAATGACAATCGACCTCAAATAATATCACCTAAAAATAATCAGGAATTTTTTATTGATCCAGATCAATCAACAGCTGGTCATCCCATTTTCACTATCCAAGCTATTGATGCCGATTATGGCAACAATGCAACAGTAAATTATGAATTACAATATGGAAGTTTTGGGCTCTTTGATCTAGATCGGGGATCTGGACTTTGTTATTTAAAAGAAACGCTTCTTGATCGACATCCGCGATCATTCAGTTTACAAATAAAAGCTTATGATTTGGGAATACCCAGTTCCCTAAACAGTTCAATAAATATCAAAATAACTCGATCGAAACCAGAAAAAATTCCATACCACAAACCTAATTTCAAGTCGCAAGGATTCTTTAATCAATTGTCAATTTCTGATAAAACACTTGTCATAATTCTTACGACCATTTTCATTTTATTGATCTTAACAATGATATTATTAATTGGTTTCATTCGATACCGGAAGTTGTTCTGGAACAGAGTCGGAAAGAAAAATCAAGAATATTGTCATGGTAAATTATGGTATATCATATTTCATTATATATAAATTTTCTTAGGAACAGTGATGAGAAATTATGTCCCCAGTAAATCGCCATCAAATGAACACTGTGAAAAATCTATACCAAACGATAATGAGGTACCCTTTTATTATTTATGTGATACGTATGATTATTTGATGATCTTGACTGAAATCAATAAATATGATCATTATCAATTGCCTATCTTTCCTAAAGAATCAATAATATTTGACTAAGGTACCTAAGAATTTTTAGGTTCAAGAGGTCTATTTCAAGAACCGTATTAGACATTTCCAAAGATTTCAAAGACTCGAAAAATCGTTCATGTCATAAGTAATATAATGACTGACTCATATAAAATGAAATTTGATGTAACTGTTGCATTTGTAAGTTGTTTTATTTTCTGAAAATCAAAAAACTTTGCAGTTTTCTGTGGCCGGTTCAGAACGTTAGTAAATTTACTTTTTTTGGAACAAATGATACTTTTCTTTCATTTAACCATTTTTTGGTTTTTTGGCATAATAAGAACTAGCTAAGTCCATCCAAAACAAAAATATGTCATTGGCACGATGATCACTGATAAAATTAAAATTTTTTCTTAGGCATTTCTTGGCATACGTTTTGACAACAATCGTAGGTCTCCTTGTTAATCCAATGTATGGTTATGAAATGACATTCTAAGATATTGTCAATCATATTTTAGGTTCGAATTTATTTTTGAACCTAACTTGTATAGGTGCTTTTTCGTTATCAGACGAATAAAAACCTGTATTTTCGGGCTTATGGGAAATATTAGTCATAAATAATAAATTTCGAAATTAATTATTTCTCTTCGTAATTGTCTACACTTCTTAGGTATTTATTATATTTGTTTTTTCGGTATACTTCGGTGCACGCTGTGTTTTAAAATATTTAAACCTTCTTCAAATTTTCTTGTATACATGTCATGGGTACGTTAAATTTATTACTCAAACATCTTTGGCTGACACCATCATAGATTTCAACCGTATTTCACAATGTTCTCTGAATCTGTTGGTTTATTTTTGGATGACAATCTGTTTAAGACTTTTCATAATATAGAAGACCATTTTCGAATCGTTTAATAACACAATCAATTGTTGTGCTTGTAATACGTTTAGCTTGAAAAATTTTAATGATATCTGATATTTTAATTCTTCCAGTGAGAAAAAAATTCGCTTCCAAATATTCTCCTTTTTCTATAAAGGTTATCATCCGAGTCATGTATTTCTTATATATAAAAAGCACATTAAGGAAGCTATAAATCTATATGCAATTGATTTTTTTATTTAATGATTTCACGCCTTTTTTGATAATATTTTTTGTTCCAAAACTTTCCTATTACCCGCTAATTTAAAATATTTTCGTTGGCCACAGAAATAATTTAGATGGATCGCATGTTATCCACCGAAGGTTTATAGCATTAATGAATAAAAATTTTGCAAGCATTATTCATTGATGAAGAAATTGATATTTGCCGAGAATAATCATTTAATAATGCTTGATTATATTTAATTTTTGTTTGAATAAATGAATTTTTCTCAAAAACTGTATTATTTTAAAAAATGATAAATTTTAGCTTGAGTTGCAAAAATAAATATTATGAAACCGTTTGAAATATGAAAGTATCAACATTCTTAAAGAATGTTAATCCTATTAAAACTGTCTGTAATTCTTCGAGAAATCATATATATATGTACGTATAAAAAAGTCAAATTTTTGACGTTATGATAAAATTTCTACGGCAGTATATTAAATAAAAAATCTGATAAAGTAGCAGAAGCAGTGTCATTATTTTATATTATCAATAATATTTTTTAAAAAGAAAATTTTCATAAAATAATATTTGCTGAAAATTCTTTTTAAATATAAGTTTTATAAACAGAGTGAATTTTAAAAATTATTTATTATTTAATCCTAAATATTTGTTTACTTATTTAATAATAATTATTTTAATTAATTAATTAAATTAATAAATATTAAAAATGAAATTTGTACAAAAGTCTTGACTAACTTTTCAAAAAATTAACTTTAATACATGAGTTTATTTAAAATCGATAAAAACCCTCTTCAAAATAAAGACCATTATTGTCCAAGTCCTTCAGCCTGTGAAGTGCAGATTTTCCGATCTACTCCAAGTATCATTCCATCTCTTGTAACAAAGAACGTTTCACATACTTCGTTTACTTCACTGAAAGACTAATATAACTAAATAATTGATCACATTCATATTTGGTACAGCCTAGCTATCAAAAACTATTGGTTGAAGTTTCGAGATATCATTCAGATAATTCTTTCTGTCAAGTGACCAATATCATCCGACCATGTAATCCAGTTTGGAACTGTCGTTGATGCCAATAGAGTACCATCATTTCGTGTTAATTCAAAATGTCAAAATTTCTTATAGTTCCATTAAATTGAAATAGTATTTTGGTGAAACTATTCTGTAGTGGAACTCAAGTTGATTTCTCTATAACTTAACTTACCTCTGCCAATTGAACTTTATTAAAAACGTTCATTCCATCCGATATCTTTATTTATTTCGAGAACCTATCATTCGTTGAGTTATTGACCATTTTATTGTACAAGTTCTTGTGGTTAAAAACCTGTTGACCAATTTCTGAAATATTAAAATGCTGTGAGATATGAAAGGTTCTCTTGATGAATGGTTCTCTACCCACATCACAGCTAATTCATAGTTCCACAACTTTGATATGCAATCAGAACGAGGCCGGTTTTTAAGATAGATGTCACTGATAATTATCAGTACACATATCTTATTTAAATAGTTTAAGATACTCTTGATATAAATCAATAAAAATAAGAACTGTTCTCATTTATAAAAGTACATATGCTTTAATCCTAAATAAAAAAATATTTAATAATCATAATTTCTTGTTTCGTAGAAATATTTTAATAAAAGTCAGAAGAAATTTTTTGTTATTTTTATTTTTAAAACAATATAAATGTTAATATTTAATATTTTATTTATTACTTCATGACTTAGTTATTTATAACTAGTTTTATTAAGCCTAAAATGATTAATATAATATAATGTAAGTATTAATAATCGAATTATCTATTATTATTATTATTATTTATTATTATTATTTTTATTATTACTAATATTATTATTACTATTACTATTATAGAAATATAAAATAATAGTATTTCCTAATTTAGGAAATAGGTACTTTATGAAATCTCCATGATTCTCCAATCAATGAATTAGTACATAATTCAACTCAGATCCGTCTTTAACTCTAAATAATATTTAGAGTTCAGAAACCCATCTTTTTCATTCCATTAGAGTCATATTTTTTATTTTTTAGAATTTTTTAATTTATATTGTCTTAAATCGAAACAAGTTTTAATCTATTTATCCTCAAAGTTTTTCAGATGTTTCTAATAATCACTACAAAAGTTTCTGATTTCATATATCAATTGTAGTACGCTTGAATTGAACCAATTCTAAAAACGTTATTAAATTATATCAAAAAATAATTACGAACTTTGTGATACATTAGATACTTTACCTTTGAGCGATTCGCGATGGTAATGAAGCAGATTTATCTAGTTCTTGAAGAAAAGTTTCTTCTTCAAATATTATTATTATTCTGCGAAAATATACAATGTAAAGCAAAATAATAATAATAATAATTATTATAATAATTATTATTATTATTATTATTATTGATTTTTATTTTATTAATGTATTATTCTATAATTTTACTATTCAATATAACTAAATAATTGGCTAATATAAAATTAAAATGATTTTTTTATTAAGAATGATATTTTATCAAAAATGACATAATATTAATAATTTAGACTTGGTTTTTAGATTTTCAAAAAATCAATAAATAAAAATCAATAGTTACTATATTTAACTGTTTTTAGTCATAGTAATCTTCTAAATTTGAATAATTCGCATATTTCGAAGCATGGTATTTATTGCTAATTGTTCAAGGAGAAATTTACAGAAAGCCAGAAGTTAAAATATGTTAATCAATTTATTGAGATTCATGAAAAACCAGAATGACGCAGATAATGAATAGATTTTATGTTCAAGTGATAAATTAACAGTTTAAAATTTTTGTATTACGACTTAAATATTTTAAATTTGTTTGCAAACTTATTTTTATTAATCTACTATTAGTATGGCCACCCAGTTGATATGACTAAAGTCAATTTCTGATTATATAACATGCGTCATATTTTGGAGATACCTGTTTTATAAAAAAAATGTATCCTGAAATTATTATTTTAAAAGAACCTATTAAAGATATCTATACAAATTTTGCCAATAATTTGGTATTAGCTTATGAGAGGTTATGGCGTTGACCTTTAGTCAGGTTCATCACTCAGAGAATAACGTTATACTTTTGCATTATACATATCTATAAATCATCTGAGATTTTCGGATGAGCAAGTGAATTGATCAAAGAGTTTTCCTCAAATTTTGTGTTTTAGATGGATTCGTATTTATTTTTAAATAAAGGCATTTTAGTAATTGAAAAAATTTACATATTTTAATTACCTAATTTTTATAATTTAAATATTTTGTAAAATTCTGAATGTTCAAAATTATCATTATTTTCTTATTTTTCGCATATCTTCCGTTCATCGTTACTATAAAAATTATTCATAAGTATTCGAAATTCTTCAGCGTTAACTTTTCCTTTTCGCATAACACAATTCAAAGAATGATCTAATACTTTACTGGTTCTGCTTAATTGCGAATGTTCACTAATACTTGTTCTAAAGTGACATTGTGTCTTCCCTATGTATAGACTATTACATCCATGACATTTAAATTCATATACGATATTAGCTTGCAATATTACAGGTGTTGGCGTTTTAATTTTTTAATAACTTTTTGTTTTTATTGTCATTGAAATTAAATTTTAGATCTTCATGCTCAACAGTTCTTTCTATTATGTTCTTTAATGTTCTAAACCCTTTTGAAAATAGTATTTTAAGTAATTTCTTGAATTTATTTACATTTTTTTTCTTTTTCAGTCATTAATTTGTTAATTGTTTCTTTGATGATCTTTTCTATATGGATATGCATTCTTTTTCAACCTTTCTTTAATAATATCCAGTTCTTTATCTTTGGCATTTTTTTAACTCAGAATTTTATAAAATCTTTAAATCAAAAATTAGATCATCGCTTATATAATTAAAATGAAATATATTAAATATTAATGACTGATGATGTACACATTTCATAATAATAAATGTGTAGGAAAAATTTGTTTTCAATTATTGAAATACGTTTATTTAAAAATAAATTCATGATGTTCACAAGATTAATGTGTATGATATTTCATAACACGACTGAAAATCGTTTATTTCTTAATATAAAAAATTCAATTAAAGTAAAATTAATAATAAAGTTGGAATTGTTTAAAATAGATTACAATATTAATAATAATAAAATAAAAATTATATAAATAATTTTTAATAAAATGTAATTTAATGTCATAATTAATTAAAATGAAAAGATTTTATTAAAAATAAAATCTTTCTGTGATTTCAAAATTTTTTCCGGTATGTAAAATACATAAATTGGTAAAAAGATAATATTACAGAAATTATTTATATATAAAACCACGTGTTGCAAGAATTGAAAACTGTCTGAAACTACAGAGGCAAAGTAAAAATAATTGGGATTTTCTAATTTATTAATTATGATATTAATATGATTTACTAATTACATATTACATAGATATTTAATAGAATAAATTATCGAAAATATTTGAAAATTTCGACATCAAATAATATAAAATCGATTACTGTTTGATCGATAAGCGAAGATCAATTTAAATATTGAAAATGGAAATTTTGAGAAACTGAATGATTATTATGGAAAAGTGACAAGTTTAAATGACAGCATTCTTGAGATTACTGATTCCGCTTTAATTAAGTCTTGGAGTCGACAAGACGATTTTGATGTGGCCGAACTAAGAAACTATAATTATCCTCGGGATATCTTACAACGTCGATATTTAATTACCGATTGAAAACTTTCTATACTATTTATGTCGAGGGCGGAACTTTTAGTAACACAACTCCTTTCCCTCGGTTCAGTGATACGGATGTTTAATGTTAAAACAAACCCTTATGAGATGTAGGTGGTAGTATATAACCTGCAATGTGTACCAATAAGAAAAATCTATAACTGTCAAGGAGCCGAGAAATTCGTATTAAAGCCTTTTTCCACAAAGGAAAACATTTTTAAACGCTTATCAATTTTTGGTAAAAACAGGATCCTCTCAAATTGTATATACTCTAATAAACCGGTTTTCAGCTTTAAACATCGTGCTCCTTATCTCAATTTACTCTGCAAAGACTCCTATTGTCCAGAGAAAGCTGCCATTTTTTATAACATAAAATAAAATAATTTTATTGTTGTAGCTCACAGTTTTCATAAAGCTACGAATTTTTAATTACCTATTTATACATATGTTTTTTGTCATTATTTTGTTTAATTTGCTATGACAACGTTTGAGAAATATATAAAAATTAATTGGTTTTGCTTCTTTCTTCACGAATCTGATTTTTAGATTAGAATTTTATTTTTAGACTGATTTTCATTTTGCTGCTATTTTTTCTTTAAGTTTTATTATTTTTCAATTATAACTCGTTTTTACTGCATGTTATTCCCTTTTATTTTTTATAATCATATTTTATTTATAATTATAATAATATTAATGTGCTTTGTGAATACCATTTCCTTAAATAAATAAAAATATCCAATTTTTTATGACATAATTAATTTTATTTATATATGTACCTTTTAAATAATTAAACAAATAATGTGTTTATTAAGCTATAAAAGACAATAATATAAAATAATGTTATTTTTATGACTATTTAATACTGGTTTTTTTGTTATATGGTTAAACAATACTTATTTATTTTATAAAATTATTTTAAAAAATTTAATTAGTTTATATAAAACGAAACTTTCATATTTTAATATTTCCAACCTTTATTTTTATCTAAATAATTATTTTTAATTATAATTTTTTGTTTACAATAATATTATTATTATTATTCTTAATGATTATATATAAATTACTAATAAAAAATATAAATAAATATATTTTAAATTATACTATTGTACATGTAAAATATTAATATTAATAATAATATAATTATTATTATCGTCAATGAAAATATCAAAGAATATTATGAGTAATAAATTCTATCAGTTTACCAAGGGACTAAAAGCCTAATTGCTGCCGACATCACAGATATAATACATGGGACAATTCTTTCAATCGTGACAGATATCATGATAATAGTCCAAGAAAGTACCTATAGTAATCCAGGCTTATATCCAGAAGATAATGATAATAACTGCTGCTGCCAAACCAAACTCCGAAAATTGTTTCAGCTTTTTGCATTTGGAGGATTCAGATAGACCACGAAGCCCATCCTCACTTAAGGTGAGATGTACAAAATTGATCGCAACATGTTTCCATCTTTTACTAACTAATGTGTGATGAAATTGTTTGCAGTTTAAAACAAGATAAATTGGTTCAAAAACGTTTTCATTCAAATTGATAATGTTCGTCTACATGTTGGTAAAATAATGTTCAAAAGTTAAATCACTTTCAGAATGGTATATTATAATCACTGCTATGAACCGCGGGCTCAATCTCCAGAATTAAACGTTAATGATATTGGATTTTCCCATGCTTTAAGTAAACAATACAAAGGTGCAACAATCTGGATAAATTGTGGGTCGTGTTACAAACAAAATTTACTTCTCTCTTCAGCATGAAATCATGTACCATCAATCAGATTTTTGCTTCCAGAGCAGCGGTTGCAAATAGTAAACATGAATGACATCATTAACACTATATCATTGCTGACATTGGTGGAAAATAGAAATTTTCTTTCTTATTTACTGTAAAAATAACAAATCACTTTTTTAAGGTTTGGAGGAAGTAAATAAATTATATTGGTAATACTTTAATGTTAACAACAACAAAAATATTATTAAACATATTCTCCTCCTAACATTATTGTAATAAATTATAAATTTGCCTAAATATTTTCGAAATCTTTATTCTTCCCATTGGGTAAATAAAAGCGAACTATGACAAATAAATATTTCAATATATTATGAATTTTAAATTGTGTAAATTCTCAAGAAATTAATTAAAATATATTTTGAAGATTTGAAGATAAAATTTGAAAATTCATTGGATAGAAATTAATAAAAAAAACCCATATTAAAAATACAAATAAAATTGTTTGCTTAAAGTTAAATATACATTAATTTTTATTAAAAATAATTTTAAAAGTTATCTCAAAGATATTATTTAAAAATCAATATTTGAAAATATTTTCAACCAATGCAAAATAAAGAAAATCAATGCTTATCCCCAAACTTTGCAAGCAAGGAAGTTAAGTCAAATAGGCATTGATAAAAATATTAATGGAAAAATAGAATCATTTAGCGCAAGCTCTTCAACGAATCTTCGGTTTGGAGCGGGAATGGAGATGTGAAAAAAAAATTTTTTCCCATTAATTTTTACTCAAGATATTGTCATAATCTACATGAAAATTTCTAAAGAAAATTGACATCTTCACACTTAGATTATCGATAACAGACGTTTAAGTTGCATTAAAACGTTTGATAGATTAAATTCTCTTTCGTTTCAGAAATATCAGAACCTGTTCGCTGATACCATACAGAACAATGACAAACAGACTGAGAAGAGACGCAATCAACCGTGCGGTTACAGCGAATGTATGTTTCAGTTGCGCGAATTTTATATTGACTGTTCATTTACCATTTCATTTTCATTTGATATAAATAAATTGATAAGTTTGATAATTCATCCATCGAAATGAATTACAATTTCCCTGAAATATCGGTGCTATGTCATGCATCAAATTTCCCTAAATCTCTACAATTTATCCGGTTTCTAATAGAATTTGCCGTGTTTCGAAGCTTTTACCAGATCGCTTTAATTTGAATTCATCTTTTGATTTATGAGATCATTATTCTGATGAGATCTAATGTGAATTTTCTCTTCATTATTATTATTATTATATTATTTCAATCGCTTTTCGCTTATTAAACATTTCGATTCTCATTGCAACTTTTATCTTTCATACAAGACATTTTTCCTATGATTAGGGTCCCAGATATTTGTCAATTTAGAGGTGAAGATTTACTTATCGTACTCGGTACCTCAAACATATTCTTCTTAACCAGTATGATTTATTTGACTAAAGAATACTCGTTGTCCTGATTTTTGTTGACATCATCCTTACATTTACGGTTTAATGATAAATAATATTTTAATATGAAGTTAAAAGAAATTCTAATAGCAAAATCCGATTAAACATTAATCTCCTGAAAAATATTTAAAGCATTTCAACTTTAATTGATCGTTGACAATTGAGTGCTGTATCTGTCACTGATAGGAAATAAACATTTATCTGATGGGAGATGGTGAATATGGTTGGCGAGGCGTTATTTACGTTTGAAACTCATTCAGGTTTTCTACTGGCGTCCATGTGGTATGTAACCGTATTGAATTGGTGTAAAAACCAATATTCCTGAAAACAAAGATGATAGTTTTCTACGTTTCTAGAATTGAGAAACTAAACTTATTTCCTTGGTTATTGTTTGATTTTATATAAAAGTGCTTAATTACCTGAAAATTTAATAACTCGCCACATAAATAACGGCCCTCTATATTAATAAAAACATTTATTGGTCACTGTGAGGTTAATTGAAAATTGGTTGGGAGATGTAGCTTAGCGGTTAGACCAGTTCATGTACATATGAAAGATTCGATTAATTTTCAAATGATTGTCACAACTGTCGATTCTTCTTTTCATAATTACTGTTTTCAGTTTGTGACCGCTTTAAATCGTCTTTACTGCTCAGTAGTTTAATTCAGAAAAGTTTATTTGAGAGAGAGAGCTCTGAGTGTGATTGAACATAAAATTTTAATCAAAACGCAGTGGGTTTTGCTCAAGATATTTTCCAATGGTCTCCCGGAGTCGATAAAAATATCAAAATCAAATTTTCAGTTAATTCGCAGACAGATTTTCTTCCACTACAGTTCACCGTTGCCTTTATTATATTTTACAGATTTTACGATGTGAATTGATGGTTTGGAATAAAGTTCTACGGTCGACATTTTTGGAGCTTTCTTTAAAGTTTAAGTGATGTTTATCAGTATCTAATAAACGATAAATGGGTTTTTCACGAACTTTCCATTAGACTTTCTGAAGAAAAAATTGATATGTTCTATTACTTCTATCACTTGTACCGAATGAATTTTAAAATAAAATTTAATGAAATATCTTTTATGTGTATATGTCATAAATCGATAGAGCTTTCCTGGTATATTTTACACATCTATATTACAATATTGACAATACCTCAAATGATTAATAACTTTTTCTCTCTATACAAAACTCTGGTTGGTAAAGCTTTAAGCTATTGGACTTACCTCGACATTTTTGTTGTTGAAAAGGACAAGAGCTTTTCCAAAAGTGACATGAGAGATATAAAATAAAAGAGATTATTTGATAAAATGATCAATATATATTATACTAAAATATTCTCTTCGTATAAAATATCTTTTACGTTATAATGGATAAAATGAAGACTCAACCTATATGTATATTTTTTCAAATGAAAATAAATGTCTTTTCCATAGAAATTAAAAGATATTGATTAATTAATAATATTGATCATCCATTGATTTCTGTTATTTCCATTTTGTGAATTATTTTTCGGTTTCGTTATTTTCATCACTCATTTATTCTTTGTCATTATCAAAAATTCTCATTACTACACAAATTTCACCTGAAAAATATTCTGGAAATGATTTAAATTGAAAGTACTTGTTTGTTTTTCTTCTTTAACCAAAAATCTTTGAAAAATCTAATTATATTTTGATGACCTTATGTAAATAATTAAAATATCAAATCAGAAAGTTAGATTTTATTGCTTTTTCTTATAGTATTTAACTTTGGAAACCGGACAATTTTATCACAGACAATAAGAAAATGTCAATGGAAAAAGAAAACATACAAATTAAGAACATTAATGAAATAATGGAGAATATTTCTATGGTGCTATAAGCAGATGAAAATAATTTCACTCAAAAGAAAATGATTTGAATGTTTCACTGACATACTCAACAATGAATGCTTAAAGGAAACATTGTTAATCAAATATTTTGATCTTGGACTTGACAAAAGATACATGGCAAAGATAGATTTTAATATTGTTGACAAAAACAACGTATGACATTATAAAACATGACACATTTTTGAGTATCCAAGAAGTAAAAATATTAAGGAAATCAACTACAGTATGGGTTACATATTTTCAAAGCTGATATCTGATGAGAAATGTAGGAAATTGGCTGAAAAATGATTTCCAAAAATCGTAAAGAATTATACCAAAAGCGATTAACAGAAAATGCCTGGGAGCTACAAACTCATTAACTGGGGGATTGTTTGCGAATTGCCATCAATACTTAAAGAGAATCAAAACCAGAAAAGGTGAGGTGGTAGAAAAACTATGGATGTACTTGCCTAAAATGAATTTATTTTGTAATCGGTGAACAGCGCCAATATACGTATTAATTACAATTTTAATGTTATTTTTATTTTGTGACAAGACCAGAAATTATTTATTTATTTTTATAGTTACTCTTTATCCCAATTTTTGATGATCCTATACAGTTGTTTGAGATGAGCACATTTTGTTCACTTGTTTAATATTTCGAAATATCAAGTTCCAAAGCCTTTTTTAAAGGACAAGCTTTTATAACAAGACATTTTCCGGGTAAAATTATCTCTAATATTTAAAAAATCTAAAAATAATGAACTCGTCATTTTAATGTTATCCTCTCAATTTGTTTTGACTTTTAAGTATAAGGGGTCCATAACTTTTTTCAGGTTAACAAAATGGTTCAAGTTTACTTATGATTACAAGTCAGGATAACAAACACTTAACTATCAATTTATCTGTCAACGGTTTTCATATTAATGATAATATTTACTGTGTACGAATCATTCTCATTTTCGTATGTAACTCTCTCAAAATTTGAACATGTCGATTAAAAAAAAGATGTTTTTCACATATTTTGCTTTTCATTAATTATTTTCATAATCGTATTAACCAAAACTGTTAATAATCTGGCTCCAAAATCTACAAGTTGTGTTCACTAATTTCTAACAATACTTTTTTTAAAACCAATAACAAATAAGCTGAAAATCTCATTTGATCACATCACAATCCAAGTTATCACGATCTGTCTCAAAATTATCTGCTGGTAAAATGAAAGTCTCCAATTTTCTTCATGAAATCGTAAAAATAAAAGTCACTAAAAAACCCCAAAGATAAAGATGACGAAAATGTAATAAAATTATTAATAATCCACGCGCCCTTAATTAGAAAATGCATCTGGTAAATCATATACCTAAAAGAAAAGGTTATACCTATCTTATTTTTTAACCTAATTAAATAAACTTTTTAAAAAAAAATCATATTCCAAAATTTTTATTTCATACAAAAAGTTGTTAAAAATACTGCTGTAAAGTGTCACCATTAACATCAATACAAAATTTTAGTCTTTTACAATACCATCCAAAACTGTAGAGTTTCTTTCTTTATGGACTTTGTTTCTTGCTCAATCCTGTTCTTCAGATCGACAATGTCATGAACCTTTGTTTTGTAAATGTTTTTTTAATGTATCGCCATAGAAAAAAGTTCAGTGGAGTCAAACCTGAAGAACGTGGTGTCCATGATATTGGACCACCTTTACTACTCCACCGTCCTTTCAATTTTTCATTTAACCATACGCCAACATCTTTGCAAAAATGTATCTTGTTGCAAGAAAAATCTGATTAGTAAGTCTTTTTCGTTGGATGATGGGATAAAAATAATCCTTTAACATTTTTAGATAATTTTGCCCGTTTATTGCTTCATCTTCAAAAAAATATGGGTCTATGATTTGCGTGCTAGACATTGCAAACCATACGTTCACTTTGGCTGAAAATGAGCAACCTCGACGATAGTGAAAGGATTAGTTGTCGCACAGCATCGACAATTATGATTATTCACAAATCAGGAAATGTTAAAAGTTAATTCATTAGATAAAAAAATGTTGCCATTGCTTGTCTGATCTTCAAGAATTTGTATCAGCTTTTCTGACAATTATACACTCAAGTTCATATCTTCTTCATATAAATGTTGCACAGTATGCGTCATGAATTTTTTATAATCAATGATTTCTCGCATAATTCCATGTGCTTGATATTTGGATAGGCTTGCCTTAGTGCAACAACCTGAACACTGTTTGTAGGTCATTATCCAAAATTTGCTTAACGTATTTAATTTATTTTCTGTTATTTCGGTAGGCCTTTCTGGATGAACACAGTCTTCAACCGAGTTGCTTTTGAGGAGCCGCTTTTACAAATCACCAAAAAACCCTGAGAGAGTGATGCATTCTAATCAGTTTTGAGAGCTACATTTTTAATTGTTTCGACCAATACGATCATTTGCTCCTAAAACCGATGAGCGAATCCTCACCTCTATAACAATACCTAACACTGACAATCTCATTTCTGTCACCTTTTTTAAGGACGAATTATTTCAGCCCCCAGATTACAAATATGTTAAGATTTTTCAAACACATTTACTATTTTATTACTATCGCTACCTTTGTCAGGGTGCATTTTCAAAACACCAAAAATTATAAATAAAATTTTATTTATTGTTTAAAACAAATAAATCGGAAAATAATTAAAATATTTGAAAAGGTATTTAACTCCGATAAGAAATTTCCAAAAATATTATTTATGTTCTCCCTATTCCATGTGATGTTGAAATAATTAAAAATCCTAGGAAAACAATGTTTCGATTTTTAAATGAATAAAATGTTAATTGAATTTATGTTTCAGATATTGAGTGATTATTAAAATAATTGCACGTTTTTTTCTAAAAATGGAATTTTTCAATAAAATTTTTCAGTGAGAAGGAAATTGGTCGTTTATTTCTCGGTCTCTCACCATGACACGGGTACAGTTGTCTTTCAGATTGTTTCTGAAATTAATTTATAGTTGTTTCCAGCCTGACCAAAGGTTCACTGGTAGTCTTGTTATTAATGTTAAAACTCCGGAGTTATTTTTTAATTATTTAATGAAGAACGTGAAGCAGGAGTGGTGGTGAAGTAATTGCAAGTTAAAAGGCGGAAATTAAACTCGTTTAATTAGTTTTAGTTGATCTCGAGGGTTAAGTGTTGGTTAATATCAAATAATTAAAATATTGATTATGGGACACGTTTAATTTAAACAAGACTTTTTATACATTATGAAAATATTTGACCATTTTTTATTAATATTTATTTATTTAAGGGGGAATATTATTTTTAGTTCATTTTGTTGTATTTAATTTGCATATCTGAGCTGAGATATATAAATAAATTTTATCTTTGGAAATATCAGTTGTGAGAGAATATTTTTTTTGGCGGTCGTCAGTAACGGGTGATGAAAAATCAAGATATTTTTTGAATGGTAATCCTGATTGATAGGTTGAATGGATTCTTCCCCTAAATTATTCATTAAATGCAAAACACTAACTACTTTTTAAAAACTGTTTA